>FIZT01016695.1:0-10574 GCA_900065295.1 Paracoccus marginatus | reverse complement strand
GCAAGAAAATACAAGAAAACATGATAACAAACAGTGTAATGCTTCACTTTATCTCACAGTTTTTCCTTCGCCAGTTGGTTGCCAATAAAGACGTACTTTTGCATTCAATACTTGAAGGTGTAATGATGCGTTTTATAGAACAAAGTATGAAAAATCTATTTTACCTAGGTATACTGATTTCAAGTATGCTTGACTAATCGCGTTCAAGTTTATCTTATCTATCAACGTGAATGGGTACTTTTTTTTTTTTGAACACCAACTATAGTACGTATACCTTCTTAGATTAGGTAGGTAGGTGTAGAAGTACGTAGGTAAAACTTTTGCCAACAATAGGTTGGTAGGTAGGTAGGTAGGTAGGTAGGTACATGTATTATACATACATACATACATAAATATTGTCAATTCATAATCTATCTTAGCAGCTCTCCAGGCAGGTCAGATACATGATAATTGATAAGTCCCTAGTAGTAGATAATTACGTATAACAAGTACCTACTTTCATGTCAATATCGTTGACGTGAAATGGATTAATTTTCCGATTGCTTATTCAGCTGAAAGCAGTCAGATTTCACATCCATTCATAGACATTTCAAACGCTTTCAACTTAGCAGAAGGAGACACCGCAACGTTGAACTGTTCCATAGTCATTGCTACCGGTGACAAAGCTGGTTTGGAATGGACATTGCCCACCGAAAACGTTAGAAAAGTAAGTTTTTTGTTTTTCAATTTTATTTTCGCGGATGCCTACCACCTAGGGTACAAAATCCGCTTCGGCGAACATTCGACTAAATACGTAGTCGTTGACAAATCACGATACGTTTTAGAAAGCAATACTGAATGATAACCAAGATTACGATCACGAGAAGCACAAAATTGTCTATCGAATCTTGACGATTGAGAATTTGACGAAAAGCGACCAAGGACCGTACACCTGCGAGGTCGTGGGTTATTCGCCAAACAAAAGCGAAACTCACCATTTGCACATACATGGTTCGTAACTTCGTGCCTACCTATACAGTATAGTGTAGTGTATTTTTGCCGCGTACAAAATACGATACGCGTGATCTACCTGTTTGATTGGATCGATTATTTATGATTTCAGATAAAAGCGAAACTTTTTTGAACGTCTCCGCTCACGAATTATCTCGCCAATTGGTTTTTAAAGCCGGAGAGGAGTACATAAAATGGGTGGCTAATGTAACCGCTTATCCCAAAGCCACCATCAACTGGTACCTAACCTAACTATGTATTCCTCGTTTTTATTTTGAAATGTTTCCTTTACGTTTTTTCTTATTCGTTGTTCATTTGTAGGTTTGATCCGGAAGGCAGAGAAATAAAAAGCGACTCGAATGGTAAATACGTCATCACCAACAAAAGCCCTATTACTACGCTGGAAGTGAGGCATATCGAAATTTGGGATTTCGGAAACTATGAGATGAGAGCGACAAATATTCATGGGACTGAACTAATAAACTTCAGCTTAAGTGTGATTGGTGAGACCTCGAATGTACTGTCTAAGTATCTATTTAGGTACAGGACAGGTACCTAAGTTTAATGTAGGTAATTGAATTATACCTGCCTATAATGTATTTTGTAATTTTCAATTGCAGACAAACCAGCACTAACTGTGAAAAATGAAAGAAAATTCTATTCGCTGAAAAAAAAGTATGCCATCGAATGCGAAATAACGGCTTACCCTTTACCCAGAGTAACGTGGTCTGTTAAAGATTGCAATAACTATCCCGCATGTGAAGAAGACCAAGACAACGTCTTTCAAAACATCTCGGTAAAACCCGTTTTCATTGTTTCATTGTTTCATTCTTCATTTTTTGTTTCACATTAGCGCAGACCTTAAATTCCAACTTTTTAAGTACGAACGAGTACATTATTATTATTATTATTATGATTATTATTATTATTATTATTATTAAATTTCAATTTCAATCATTAGGTACCTAGGTATATAAGAAAGAGGGTATTAAGAGTATTATTTTAATTCGTGGATCGCGTATTCTCTTGTCTTCGTTTGACAGATGTCTCAGGTGGAGGAAACAAACCTTAGCTCAAAGCCATACCAAATGAAGTCTACGCTTTCGTTTGAATTTAATGGAAGTAAAATTCTACAATGCGAAGCGAGTAATTCTGAAGGTTCAAATAATGTATCCGCACTGTATTTGGTGTCAGGTAATTAAATTAGCGTGTCAATTATATCTACCTAGCCGTGTGCGCGCACCCCTGTGAAAAAAATGTGCAAAAACCCTTTTATGCCACATGTCGATCGCTTTAAAATTTAAGTACCTCTCTCTACCTACTCAATGTTTCGCCGATTTTCTTAATTACCTACCTAAGAAAAATAACGACGTGGTGGACTACCTATCCTATACCTACTCTCGCATTTTACTTTTTTATTTGTAACTGTAGTTTCCTGCCTGCCTGTATACTCTGTGTACCCGTTGAGTGGTAAATGATGTTAATTTTATACCTACATATTTTTGATGCAGATGTTGAGAATGGATTCGCAATAACGAGCGAAACGGAAGAAATAGTCGTCGGAGACGACGTGAAGATTTCGTGCGCAGCTTCTAAGCACATTTATTACGGCAACGTTACGTGGTATAAGGATCCGGCCAGAGATTTTTCTGCAAAACATCTCAAAGGTATGTCCGAATTTTCCGAATCCGAATAATACATGTAACTACATACATGTACGTCCACGTACATTGATCTACAAGTATAGTAGTGTACAATGCACATACCTTACGATAAATACGCCCGTTTACGTTTTAGGAATCGAGACGACTAACTTTACTACCGAATTTTCGCACGGATCGGTTTTACATGTTTCAAATATACAAAGAAGTCACGGCGGAAAATATATTTGCCAAGCGGTTCTTCTCAATACTTCGGCAATCGACTACGATACTGAAAAATACATAACGGTCGATGTTAAAAGTAAGATATTTGCCACCTTTTTTCACGTTCAAATTCGAGTTGGTCGTGTCGTAAGGTAGCAGATGGCATAGTTGCATACTTACGTAATCATTTTGCAGATGTGTCGATACCTAGCATTATCAGTACAAGTTTCAATGACAGTCAACTGTGGGTGAACAGTAGTAAACGGGTCGAAATGCACATTCAAGTCGATGGTACTCCTACGCCATCGGTATTGTGGTACAAGGTACGTCGCGTCGCGTTGTACGCTTTTCATCTACGATTCGCATACCTATTTGCTGGTGTTACGCGAGTATTTGTTATTTGCAGGACAATAAACTTTTACAAACGATTAGAAATGTAAATGAGTCACCGCGCATTGTTCTACATAATAGAAACCGTACTTTAATTATTAAATACGCGCACTTTAGCGACGAAGGCGAGTACCTGTGCGTGGCGACTAACAAAGGTGGAAACGTTTCGGTTGCAGTCAAGCTGCGGTTAGTCGGTAAGTATAGCTACATAAGTACAAAATAGCCTACCTATTCCTATTACTCTACCTAGGTACATCTACGTATAGTCTAGTTAGCAGACCCTATTATTGAGTAGTCGATGGTTAGTTTATGTTATGTACATGCAGATAAGCCAGAAGAACACGAGCACACGGTATTTTTCGTTGGTTTCTGCGTTGCTATTATCTTCTTTCTGATATGCACCGTTTGGTCAATGATAAGAATACGAAAAGAAAAAGTGAGTAAGCGGTATGTTATGTTTTCAGATAGCGAAATATCGTTTATTTGATTTTATGCATTATTTTTGTAGAATTTGAGAAAAGAATTGAAAGAAACTGGACTGCTGAATTTCGAAGACGGTGCTATTCAAAGCTTAAATCCAGAACTAGGAGTGGAAGAACAAGCCGATTTGTTGCCGTACGATAAGAAATGGGAATTCCCTAGAGAAAAACTGAAATTAGGTGAGTACGTAGACCTACATGTACGTCTGTCCATACCTTATTTAAATTTCTCTACGCACTGGGATGGCCAGTTGTGACAGAAAACGCGTATCTATTGTAATTTTGTAATTAGGTAAACTAATCGGTTCCGGAGCATTTGGTGAAGTTAGAAAAGCCGAAGCCGATGGCATAATCGATGAAAATACAATCACTGTCGTCGCTGTGAAGACGGTAAAACGTAACGCCGATTCGCTCTATGTGAGAGCTCTGGCCTCTGAACTAAAAATTATGATCCACCTTGGACGTCATTTGAATGTCGTTAATCTGTTGGGCGCTTGTACGAAAGATCTGAAGAAAAGTAAGATATTCTTGGCATATCATGCTATCATGGTATCTATAGGTAGTAGATACCTACATAACTTAAAAATAATTAAATTACTTACATTCTACTTTTACTCGTACCAAGTTATACGATTCATTCGCATTTTCTGTTGGTCGTGATAGGAGAACTGGCGGTTATAGTGGAATATTGCAAGTACGGCAATTTGCACGACTTTTTATTAAAACAACGAAATAATTTTATTAATCAAATTAACGAAAATGGCGAAATCGACTTTTCAATAACCAGCAATAAACGGTAAGCGCTACGTTGTTCAAGTATGAGGTGAATGTGAATGGTAAATGAACGTAAAAAGCAATCGTTTTAATCGACGATGTTTGTTTTCAGCAATTACGCGTATACCACGATGAACGGTGGTAGAACGAATAGTGCCAGAAGTGAAAGTTTAACGGAGGAAACGCCGATAGGTACGATCATTTCGCCTGTTCGTCAGACGTTTTTGTTTATTTTATGCTTTAATACCCGCGCTACGTCACAATTGCAGGATCTGACGGTTATTTGATTAGCAAAGATAATGAGCCGGATTGGCGTTCTAATTATCGCGGAGATTACCACAACACGATCGTTAGACCGATCAAGACTAGCGATCTAATTTGTTGGTCGTTCCAAGTGGCTCGGGGCATGGATTATTTGGCCAGTCGAAAGGCGAGTACCTAATTCAACAGTATACAACATGTATTCGTCTTACCTATAGTTTAACGAAATGAACATTTTATTTTGGTACGATTTTATCATCAGGTGCTGCACGGAGACTTGGCAGCGAGAAATGTACTGTTAGCCGACGACAATATTGTAAAGATATGCGACTTCGGTTTGGCCAAGAGTATGTACCAAAGTGAAAATTATCAAAGACAAAAGACTGTGAGTTTACGCCATCTACATAATTATTATAATACCTAGACCTACCTATTGGCACGTGTAGATTGGTGTAGATTCTAACCGGTGTGATACGATGCGTGTTTTGAAAATAGGCGCTGCTACCTGTGAAGTGGATGGCAGTCGAATCGATCAGGGACAGGGTGTTTTCAACGCAGTCTGATATTTGGTCGTTCGGCATTACTATGTGGGAATTGTTCTCGTTATCCATTACACCTTATCCAGGTAAACTACCTACAATCTACATTCATAGGTACTCGTGATACGTAGGTAGACGAATATTCGTCTATTTACCTACTCGTTTGCGATCTTCTTTCATCGCACTACTCTACTGCTATATATATGGGTACCTACTACCTACTGGTACCACTCGTTAGAAAATAATATAATTTCAAGTGGAGCACCTACCTATTTTATTGTTCATTTTAAAGGTATCGAACAACTGGATAATCTGTATAATAAATTGGAAGGCGGATACAGGCTAGAAAAGCCCATGTTTGCTACCGAAGAAATGTAAGTGGACAAGAGCAAGCTGATTTTGAAATTTCTTTGTCCTCTTACACGTGGCATGTGTAATTGTGTATGTACTGTACTTGTTTGCAGCTATGCCGTGATGAAAGACTGTTGGCATTCTCGTCCTTTGTTGAGGCCGACTTTTGCCGAACTGAGCGAACAACTCGGACGTTTTCTCGAAGATGGTGTTCGATCTGTAAGTTATTTTTGTACTTCCTACGAACACGGAGCCACGTAGTGCGTAGCAATACGTGCACGACTGCACGTACAAGAATCGCGTTACGTCGAGTACCTACCTAGTAATAATGAGTAGTTAGTTATACTTATACAGTATGCTCGTATTATACGTAATTCAAAACCACAACTTTCAGCATTATACTAAACTGAACGAAGTGTACATAAAAATGAATGCCGACATGAACAACAGCGTAGACTATTTGGCCATGTTGAATTCTCCATTATATCATCCAGGTTATGAGGAACCTCGCTACGTTAACGTTCCATGTAGAGAAGCGTCCGATCCAGAAGACGACGTTGAGATGAAACCAATGCTTAAAAAACCTGGTAAGAAGTAGTTTTATTTGCTCTCGCATTTGTTACTTCTAACATAAGTATTGCGCTAGTTTTTCAAGTGTGTACATATAAACCCCACATGGGATGCTACTGTAGATTAATTTTTACAAGCTATTCCAAATGCTTTAACATTATAGATTTTTAGTTTTTACACTCTCACCAGCCTAACGAATCTGTGCTAAGATAAACAGCCTATTATTATGTGGATTACCTATTGGGTAGTAGGTCTAGGTACCTATTGCAATTTACGTGGTATAGGTATTTTTATATTATTTTTTTTACATTTATTCTCATCTCAAATGCGAAGAATAATATGAATATTATGTGCGTCTGCGTATAAAGTATATACTGGTTCCATTTTACTCGATTATATTTATACGAGCCTACGTTTCACAGATGACAATGTTCAAAACACGAAGCCAATTTGCTTTTCTAATCAAAGCTACGTTGACGTAACAAATGCCAAGAGACCCACATACGTCAACACGACAGACATATTTTAACGATGCCTACCGCTTAAGTCTTCCTACCTATCCATGTAGGTAACTAACGTGACCGTTTTATTGTGCAGCTCTTACTTTTTAAAACTAAGTTCTTATTTCCAAGAAAAATCTCTTGTACGAATTGTTATAGAAATTCAGTTCAACTATCTAGATGTACTGATTTATGTTGTTTCATGTTTGCTTGTTTGTTAGGTACGTGCACGGAGAAGAATGGCAAAGACAAAGTAGACTATCGAATACAAATGTCTACCTAGGTACCTACCTTCCTTTTGATACCACCAATTTTCTCAAATAGGTGCGCACTACGCTGCGGCACTCGTATCGTACTCGCGAAATATTGATTTGAATGCCGATCTCTTTGATCTTAGAAAATCGATAGGTGCGTCCACTTAACAATAATAATACGATACCTACTTATTACTTTCTGATGATTTCTCTCATTGTACTTACTACTTACTTATTCGGTAGCTTTTTTTATAAAGTGATCCTGAACGTGCCACTTATCTATTTATAGGTAAATGTATTCGTTTCGTGAAAAATCTTACCGAGCCGCAGTGCCTGGTTCAAATTCATCGGTACAATTACTCACAGATACTCATTCATCAAAATACTATTCATTTACATACATTAATTAGCGTACCTATTTCATTGTTCATCATTTTAAGTTACGTTGGTATTCGATTATCTCCACATTTTCTACCTAAATTGCGGTGCGTCTATGTAGGTTAGGTACTTTGTGTAAATTATTTTTTTACTTTCTTACTCAAATGATGCTTGTGTAAACCTACTTGAACCAAAGTTACCATTTGGAATACCTACCTAATTCTAATAACCGATCACTTAGTACGTGAACAGGTATAGATATTCATTCACCTATATCAATCGACTCAACAAAGTTTTTTTTGTCACTCTTTATTGTAATAGTCGTAATTTTTAATTTTTGTTGAAAAATTTGTAAATACCTGCGTTGATTTGATTGTGCGTAATACGTATAAATGAAAGAAGTGATTGAATTTCACCATTTCACTTTACGTATTAACGATTGTATACATACTCAATGACTCTATAATTGTATTTTTGATAAGTTTATTACCAATCCTTTTTGAATATTGTAATTTGTACCGATATACGTAGGTATAGTTACGTGTACTTATCAAGTCACGAACCATATCTGTTCATGTGTAAAAATTTGCGTGCATCTTGTTGTATTTCATCCTCCTCATGTTTCGTTAGTTTTTATCGTTGTATTCAGCGTTAATAGTAGGTTGGTAATTTTATTTATTTTGCCTTTTCTAAGATTCAACTGTGATTACAATGGTGATTACCTTGCGTTTTTATTTGTTCGAATATTTTTTTAAAGCGGAGTTTGTAACTATATTTATTGTAATGTGAAGTATACTCATCTTCATATTTCATGTTTTGATGTATTCATTTCTAGTCTTATATGTATTGAATTGACAATGAGCATCGTAGTTACGAATTTGGTGTAGGGGTATTTGACTCCTCATGGTAAGTACAGTGCATGCAGAAAATGTTCGCGTATTACGCGAGCACTTTGAAATTTTGCAAATTTTCAAAAAAATTGAGATCAGAATCGTTATTGACTAATTAGTGGTCGCTGATCACGATTACAATATTACTTTTTTATACGCACTTCTCCTTCCCTCTCAAACGAGCGTTTTCTTCTTTTAAAAACGCCATTTGAGGGGCAAGGACATAAGTACGCTCGGATCGTCATCTTCGAATATTCCTACACCAACATACGAGTAAGCTCTCTCATACACTGTTCGGTTCTCATATTTCGCAAACTCGATATCGAACTGAATTTCCAGCCTGGCTTCGCCTCCTTGTAAGTATACCCGCTAGATATTATCTTTTGTAAATTATTTTATTGCATTATTTTCAAGTCAACGTGGCAAATTAACACGCACAAATAATCGAAGAGTGTGTTACCTATAAACTAACATCATATTCGTGATCACTGATCAGCGACTTCGTTTTATCAGTAGTAAACGACATAACAGACATCGAAATACGATAATTTTTGAAAAAAAGTGGCGTATTTCATTCAGCTTACTTTAAAAGGAGAGTCTGCCTGCAAATGTTTTGCTTATGCGACCCACCTAACGCGATGTCACAATTTTAGTTCCAGTTCCAGTTCTTCCATCCCTGCTATCATGTTACCCAATCAGTGATTATGAAACAACTGATGCAACCGTAGATAATGTAGCAAAAACAAAAAATTTATTACAACAGTGATGTTTGGAACATACTTCTAAAAAATTGAATAAACATAACAGTCTTCTCTTCTCTTGAATGATTAAATTAATCAAATCTTCACAATCCGGCAAGAATGACCTCCAAACATCCTTTTTGAACAACATCGACGTATTGATAATCATCTTCAAATGTCTGAATAACTTCCGCACCAGTTACATTTTGTACGCCGGCCGGAAAATGGATGGCTTTGGAGGTAACGGCATATATATCCGACATTATGGAAGCGAATTGATCCCACGAAATGTTTTTGTTTTGTAAGGTGCAGCGTAAATTTACCACTCTATTATCGTTGTTGGGATTATTTTGCAAGATGGAGACCCATTTCTCTTTATGGTAATTATAAACTACACCAACGTTAGCATTTGGCGGCGGCACGGGTTTATAATTCGGAGCAAACTGGTTCTCATACCGTTCAATTAATTCTCGCACCTTTAGCACACATTTGGTTTTGCGCATCCATGGTGTAAGACAATTATTCTGAAATCAAACCAAACAAAAGAAAATCCCATTAATTTTAGATGCAAAGCTTAGGCTTTTTTATACAGTAAATAATCGGACACGAAAGTCAATATATTATACAATTGAACAAAAATTAACCTGAAAAACAAATCAAAGCTATGAGCAATCAAGAAAAAAAACAAAACCCACTCACCAACCGCTCTTCCAACCGACCGATTTTTTCAGCCTGTTTTTCCTTTTCCTCCAAATTTTCTTTAAACTCGGTAAACAGTTGGTTAAATACATCTTTAGGGACTGAGTCTGACATTTTAAATTTAAACAAAATTGATTAAGTAATAGCGATAAAAAAAGACCATTAAAATCATAAAAAATCATGAACTGATGAACATGAAATGAATGTTATCAAAAATTATTACAGACACAGCAGAAAACAAAAAACACAGACCACCAATCAATACAAACAGTTTCACGACATGGAGCGCTTCACTTCAGTAGTTAAAAATTTATCCGCTAGGAGTGTTATGAAAGATTCAATTTAAATTCAATTTTTTATTTTTTTAAAATAATTTTTGGTAACGATCAAAATCGTGTAAAATTCATTATTCGGATTCACACATTTATATAAATTTCGATCGCTCAACATTAAATTATTTACACCAATGTAAGGATCTGTAGTTCGAATTCGATCATTAGAACTGATTGATTTATTATAATAATCATACCATTCATCATTTTTCTGAAATTTATATGGATCATAAACACAAGGAATTTTGATATCAGATCCTTCTGGTTCCATTAATAGTTTTATCCAAGTTTTTGAATAAGGAATTTGATTATTAATTTCATTACTAGGTTCATATGATTCTAAAACTGGTATAGTTCTATCATAAACATTAATTATAGAATCACCTAATTTTTTAGTTTGAATACGACATAAATATCTACCTCTAGAATTTTCATTTTTTTTAATTTTCAAATATGAAACAACTTCTATCTTTTTCTTTGAAGTAGAATTCAAATATTCAAAATTACCAACATTTAATATATCGGTATCTTTGAACCATTCTAATCTATACACAAATTCTTG
>FIZT01016688.1:0-15854 GCA_900065295.1 Paracoccus marginatus | reverse complement strand
CCCGGATCCCTCCGGGGCAAATTCACCATGCTTGTCTCCCTATGCCCTTTACTAATTTACTAATTTTTTGATTTTAGTAAAATTCTCAAAAAAATATAAATTTTTCGAATTCGGTAAAATCGATCAATTTTTCGATTTTTCGATTAAATAAGAATTCTAAAATTTTGGCCAAATCGAATTTTCCAATCTATTGGCAAATTTATCGAATTTCATAAAATCGACCCATTTTTTAGTTTCGATGAAATCGATCGATTTTTCGGTTCTGGAATTCGGTATAAAAATACAAAAATAATTTGCATTTCGACTGAATCGAATTTATTGATTTTTGTCAGAATCGATTATTTTTTCATTTCGGTAGAAATCGATCCATTTTTGAGTTCGATTCGATAAACTCGATCAATTTTCTGATTGTTGAATGAAATAAAAATTCTGAAATTTTGGCCAAATCGAATTTTTCAATTTATTGGCAGATTTTTCGAATTTTGAAAAATCGATCCATTTTTTGGTTTCGATAAAATAGATCGATTTTTTTACTATAGAATTCGGTAAGAAAAAAAATGCACAAATAATTTGAATTTCGACTAAATCGAATTTACTTATTTTGGTAGAATCGATCATTTTTTCATTTCGGTAAGTCGATTGATTTTTTTCGATTTCGATAAAAAACGATCAATTTTTCGATTTTTGGATTCGGTGAAAAATACACAAATAATTTAAAATTTCGACAAAATCGAATTTATTGATTTTGGTAGCATTGGTTATTTTTTTATTTCGGTATAAATCGATCCATTTTCGGGTTCGGTTCGGTTCGGTTCGGTTCGGTTCGGTTCGGTTCGGTTCGGTTAGATTCGATTCGATTCGATTCGATTCGATTCGATTCGATATAACCGATCAGTTTTTCGATGTTTCGGTTTAAGAAATATTCTCAAATAATTTAAAATTTAAAAGAGATCGAATTTATTGATTGTGGTAAAATAATTTTCTTTTTGATTTTTGTAAAATCGAACGATTTTTCGAATTTCGATGTAATCGATCGATTTTTCGATTTGGTGAAAAATTTTGCAAATAAGTAATTGAAGATGTCAATAAAATCGAATTTTTCAATTTTGGTGAAATTAGCATATTTTTCGAATTTCGTAAAATCGATCGATTTTTCGATATTCGAGCGATGTTTCGATTCCATTAAAATCGACGGTTTATCTATTTTAATAATATTTACGAAGTGTTTAAATTTTTATAAAATCGACGAAGTTTTTAATTTTTGTAAAGTTATCGAAGTTTTCATATTTTGTTAAAATCGATCAATTTTCATTTTTCGGTACGACTCGTCGAGGTTTTCAAATTTTACAGAATCAATCACTGTTTCTGTTTCGATAAAATAGATCCTTTTGTGTAACCCCAAAATTGCAAATCTTACGCGAAATAATTTCTCGAAAATGAAAAACACCTCCGAGTTTATTTTTAATTTTTAATCAATATTTTCGATGTTTCTATGTAAAAAAAAAATAAATATACGGCGAAGGTATCGTGTTCAGCTCGCCATCGCCATCGTTTCGGACGATTTCGCAATGCTAGTCTTTTTATATACTCGTTCAGTTTGTAAACGACTCGAGAATACGGTCGAATTACAAGGCGAGTGGCCGGACGAAGAGACGTGTACGATGTTATGGAAAAATAAAAGTAAACGGACCAGAAGGGAGTAGAAGGGGGTCGTATCGCAAAATTTTATTCATATTACGAGGACAATGACGAGTACGAGGACGAAGACGAAAGGCGATGACGATGTTATGAAAAACACGATGATGAAGAAATCAGTGTAAAGGTTTACGTTGTTGTTGCACATCGTCGTATTTCGCGTATACGCTTGGTAATCGATAAAAAAAAACACAAGTAAATTTCTCTGTGTTTTTTTTTTTCGTTCTCTTTCTCTTCCAAGTACACGTAAGAGAGAACCATCGATCATCGCGAATAAGTATAGGAAAAAGGGAGGAGAGACGAGCGAAGAAAGGTCTTCATTATGTGTAGTAACGAGTAACGACCCGCGATAGAGTCTATAGGTGACTCGACCATTACTCGGTATAAAAGTTTGATTTTCATTTCGATATGTGCCCGCAGGTTGTTACAAGTTCAGCGACAGCGTTACCGAGGAAGGAGATTGGTCGTTGCAGTCGGAAGACGAGGAACAGCTGAGGGTGGAATACGACAGCGACGAGTTCGCGGACGAGTCGAATGTGGACGACGAAGACAGCAGTTCGCAGGAGTACTTGCACGACGAAAATCCGCCGCCCTTTTTGCCGGACGAGTTTCGCAATAGTTCCAGACAGAAGAAGTATACGACTGGTGAGTCGCCTACCGTTGATTCGCCCGATGAAAAGAGTACCTACGTTACGTAATACATCGACGCTCGTTTCACAGATACGATTTGCTCGGTAGACGGCAGAGTGTGCGATTACATCGTCGATGGATTGGAGTCGCGAATGGCGGCCGCCTCAGGCCACTGTTACGCTACGCCGGCAAGCGGCGGCACACTGGGCCCGGCAGGAGGATCGAATACGTTGGGAAACCATCAGCAGTCTTCCTCCACCATGCACAGACCCAATAATCTAGTCTCTGGTAAGCATCGCGGAAAAATCATTAAGAAGCCGAGAGAGAGACAGAGACAGAGACAAATAGAGAGAAGGTCGATCAGCTCGCGAGAAGCCTTATAAAAATAGCTTCGTTTTTTTTTCTCTTCTTTTTGTTATTACCTTCGAGTCGCGTGCGAGCTTTTAAAAGATTAAAACCCGATTTAATTGGAGGGAAAGGCGGTTGCAATTATTTTCGATTTGCGAGTATGTAAAGGTGATTTATAGGCTCGCAGTGCTCGTCCGTTCGTCCGGTGTAGGTTGTACGTTGTACGTTGTAGTAATATTACTGATGATTATTATTATTATGTTTTTGTCTTTGTCGTGCAGTTCAAAGCGGCCGAAGTACGTCGCCGAATACGGCAACTCCGCTGCTGCTCGAAACGCAACATACGTCGCTGAAACGTCGTAAAGATCCGCCGCAAAATATTACGCCAGCGTTGTATTCGCCCATTCTAGAACGATCCGAGGTAATAAATCATATTTTTCGTCGAACCACACGCACGAGACGACCGACGAGTTTGCTGCGTCGCGTCGTCGTCCTTTTTCGGTGGTTCTAATATTGTAATATTACTTGTATGGTTATTTGAAAAGTAGTATCTAGAAGACCAGTCCTTCGAAATGGTATAAGGTGGCTGAAAGGAATTTCTAATTTTTTGTGTGACCACTCCCTTCCTCTTCCTTTCCCAATTTGTGTATCGTTTTGAAAGTGATTTTTTTTTTACATTTCGATGTGGAAAAAAAAAATCAATTTGAGAACAATTTTTTATTTCTCAACAAATTACGAATTGTTTGAAATTCCTCTTTTTCGTGTCAGAATCGTCCCCCCGCCCCCTGCTCAAAACATGGATCAAAAAATTGCACCATACCATTTTGTTGAAGACGCGTGTTCTATTTTTTAATTTTTTTTTTTTTTATCTTCAATAAGTACACCGTGTGGATGTGTGTGTAGTATTTTGGTAAATAGTCTGCATTTTTTTCTTGAGAATGTTTTTGGTTTGGTAAATTTAGGATACAAATTTTATCACAATGATTTATCTTTTTTAGTCCAAGGTACCGAATTTTCGAAATTTTTGTTTTTTGAATGCTTGAAATGAGACGTTGAAATCACTCATCACCGTGTGTTCGACGACCGTACGTGTAGATAGTGTTTTTTTTTCTCGTTTTGAACCGTCGATAAGGTCCTCAGCCTTATACTTCACTTTTTCAACGCCGTCGCGTCGTGAATTTCGACGTGTGTGAATTAATAGGGGTATTATCGTATCGTATACGAGTATATTGGAGATTTGCATGGAGACTTGAATTGAAAATTGCACGATGCATGTTGGATTGTTGCCTGAATGCTTCAGGTGCCCTGCCCTTCTACCCCCTCCCCTCATCTTTCTAATTTCTTGCACTCAGACGAAATTCTGTGTACCAGTTTCGATCAAGTGTACGTGAAAAAAGTGTCCTGAATTTTTTATTTTTTTTTTCTTCAATTATTCGGAACATGTTTTTGTGATTTTTTGCACTCTGTTTTCTACTTCTTTACACTTTTTTTTTTCAAATTTCTTCGTTGAGTATATTTCCTTATTTTGAACATTTTTTCGATTTTTTTCAAATGATTTGTACAATTTTGATTTTTGATTTTAAATTTTCCAAAATGATTTTTTTCTTCAGCGTTTCCAATTATTTTTTTGGTTTATTTTTTATGCTAAAATTTTTTATCCAACTTAAATTTCTTTCATCATGAAATTATTTCTTCTTCTCTTTATTACAATTTTTCCAGAATTTCATAACTTTATGCGAATTTGATTTTTTGTTTTTATTGTTTTTTTTTTGTTTGTTTCAAAATAGAATTTTTCTTTATTTTGTTTTCAGTTAATTTTTTTGGCTGAATTTTTTACATTTTTTTTATTCCAATTTTTCAAAATTTTCTATTCAATTTCAATTTTATTAACATAAAATTTTTTTGTTTTCTCGCAATTTTCTACAATTTTCTAATTTTTTTTTCAAAATTCAAATTATTGGTTTTTGATGTTTTTCAATTAATTTTTTATTTTTTTTTCCAGTTATTATATTACAATTTTCTCCATTTTTTAAAGCACAATTTTTTGAGCATTTATTTAATACTTTTTTTCAAATTTAAATTCCTTTAATCGTGAAATTTTTTCATTTTTTTTATTACAATTTTTTCAGAATTTTATAACTATGGTCTTTCAAATTTCAAATTTATGTAAATTTGATTTTTGCTTGTATTTTTTTCAATTTTTACAATCTTTTCTGCTTTAGCTCTGACAGTTTTCCATTTTTTTTTATTTTTTTTTTGTTTTTATTGTTTTTTTTTTTTAGTTTCAAAATCTGTTTTTTCTTATTTTGATTTGTTTTCAGTTCGTTTTCTAAACTCAATTTTTTACAATTTTTTTCATTCTGGTGTTTTGATTTTCTGTTCAATTTCAATTTTTTTAACGCAAGATTTCTTCGTTTTCTCGCATTTTTCTGCAATTTTCTGATTTTTTTTTTCAATTTCGAACTTATTCGAAATAAGTTTTTGGTCTTTAATTTTTGAAAGATGTTTTCATTTCAGTTACTACAATTTTCTCCATTTTTTTTTCAATTTTTTTTTTCATTTTTTTTTTTTTGTCATTCAAATTTGAATCAAATTCAATATTGCTTTTTTTCAAATTTCAAGTTTTTATAAAATTGAAAAATTTTTGAATGTTTTTTCGATTTTGACTTTTTTATGGATTTTGTAAACCTTTTTTTGTTGTTTTTTATTTCTCATTTTTTTTTTAATTTCAATTTTTTTCCATGTTATTTTTTTAGTCAATTTTTTTTCAATTTTTAAGATCATATTTTCAAACTTTCTAGTTCATTTAAATCGATGTTTTTGTTTTTTTTTTTCAATTCAGTTTTTTCGTCTCGTTGTAATTTTTTTCATTTCGAATTCTTTTCAAACTGTCTAAAGACGAAAAGATTGATTGATTTTTTGTTGATTTGTTATTTTTTTCTAATCCCATTTTCTTTTTCTTCTTCTTTTTACTTATTCAAGTCCATTCTCATCTTTTTAAACTTCCAATTTCCCCACTCCCGGATCCTTTTTTTTTTTTGATTTGTTAGTGAATTTTCTTTTTTTGATGAGTACTTTAAATTTTCCTAAATTATTCTCCCAGATGATGAGAATTTCGAGACTTTTTTTTGTAGGATTTTTTTTTACACGTCCCAAAAATATTTTTTTCCCCTTTACTTTTACTGAAACTACGTTGAATTGGTATTGACTACGTATGTTATTTAGTGCTTGATGATTTTATTTTTGTTTCGATACAAACGTTGATTATTTGCTTTGCTTTAGCGTCTAGTCAATACCGCTAGTCAGAATATGTATTTCATTCGAAAAGATTTTACTCGCAGATCGGATCATGCGATTACGTATCGAGACGACGTGAGTATTTTTTATTGTGTGGATTCGCTTTTAATCGTATCCGTATGTGAAATAAGTAGAGCTTAGGTTAGATTTACGACTACGTAGTGCTGGACAAGAATGACGTGCTTTATTCGTTTTCACCAAAGTTGCACTTTGAAATAACGTTTGTTACTCGCACTGAGTATTCTGATACGAATACTTTTTCGTATTTGTAATGGAATACGAGTGAATGTAACGCACGTAGTGTGTGTGTGTGCAGCTTTTAGTAAAATGAATAAATTAAATGTTGTAGATTTTTTTTTAGAAAAAGACACTTGGTACTCGACGTACCTACGTATGTAGAATTCGTTTCCTCGAGCTGATGTGATTTTTATTGTTTTAACCCGCGAAAAAAATTACAATGTAGATGGCTCGAGCTGCTTTGAATCACGAGAAAAAACTACCCTCGGATAGCGATATCGAGAAGTACGCGCAGGATAATTTGAATATCCATAAGAAAGGTATCTTCAGGAAGAAATCGTCGGTTCGAGCTATGCTGTCTTGGTCCAAGGTAACGTTTTAATCGGTTTACAAACTGTATACCTAGCAGTAGCTCGGTAGATTTGGCCTAGGATCAGTATTAATTCGCATTTTTTTCGTATTTTGTGTAGGATCCCATTAGAAAACCAATGCTAGTCTTGTCGGATAAGTCGCTAAAGAAGGACGCTTGCGATTTGTTTAAATTGGTTCAAATCTATATGGGCGATCGTAAGGCTAAGATTGGCATGACGTTGAATAACGTCGCTTTGGAGATATGCAACATGGCCTACAATAAGGTGCCGATAAGGGACGAATTATACATTCAGATTTGTCGACAGACTACTGAGAATCCGAGAAAGTGAGTGTTGACATGTACTAATGTGTACTGTAGCTGGTGGGAGGAGTGATCGGTGTAAATGACCATTTTTTTTTTTATAATTCTCAGGGAAGGCTTAAGAAGAGGTTGGGAGTTGATGGCGATTTGTTTGAATTTCTTTCCACCGTCGCCGAAATTCCAAGTGTATTTGGATAGTTATATGAACAGGTATGGTGATGAAGGTAGAGGGGAGTGGAGGTAATCTGCGATGATTTTATTTATTTTTTTGTCATTTTCTAGGCATAGAGATCCATCTTACGACTTCGCCGAAGTTGGAAAATGGCCTATACACGTACAAGTCAGTCATTACGCTACGGTTTCCTGTAAAAGGCTCGAAAGAGGCGGAATCAACGGGAAGAGACCGCCGAAGAAGCCTACCTTGGATGAGATCGACCAAGCCAGGGTGAGCACTGCGAAGAAAGAATATGTGGTGTTTTTTTTGTTGTTGTTGTTGTTGAGAATTTAAATTGATTTTTGTGTGTACGTTTGGGTGCTCGACAGATTCAGATATTTCGTCCTAGTATGTTCGGTAGTACTTTGGATGAGATAATGAACCTGCAAAAGGAACGGTTCCCTCATTACAGACTTCCATGGCTGCAAACCACCCTCTCAGAACAGATACTTCGCCTGCAAGGGACCCAGACTGAAGGAATATTTAGGTAGGTGATCACTTTTTTTTGGATTTTAGTTTAGTTTTTCGATGTTTTTGAGGTGTTTTTTCTATTTTTTAACCCCCCCCCCCTCCATTTTCACGAGATTCTTTCAAAATAATTTCGATTTTAGTTCTTTTGAATTTTATTTTGATTTTCAAATTTTCATTTTCGAAATTTCAATTTAGAAAAATTTCATTTTCATCCAGATTTTCGAATTTTTTGCTATTACTTACGATTTTTTATAAATCTTGATTTTTTGGAGGGGGAATTTTCTATTTTTTGCATGCCGTGTGCTTGATTTTTTTAAAAATTTTGTTTTCAAAATTGATTTTTCTCACGTTTGTTGAAAATTTTTTTTGTTCATGTGAAATGGCTGTTTTCATTTTTTGAAAATAATTTCAATTTTTGTAGTTCAGATTTTTTTTTAATTTTCAAAAATTTAATTTTTTTTTTTTTTGATTCTTGAATTTGAAATTTTTTTCTGGCAAGATGACAATTTTCATGTGTTGAAAATTATTTTGACATTGGTAGGGTCGAATTTTTTTATTCAATTTTTCAGATTTTCGAATTGTTTTGTCAATTTTCTCAATTTTCGAATTTTTGACTTTCTTGTCATTTTTGATTTTTTACAATTTTTTTTTGTTCATGGAAGATGGCAATTTTTATTTTTTGAAAATGGTTCCGATTGGTGAATTTTTTCCTTTTTTTCTAATGGAAACTGGGGGTCATTTTTTGTATGCTTGAATTTTTTTTCATTCATTTTTTTGGAATTTCGAGTTCTTGATTGTTTTCATTTTTCCAATTGTTTCGTTTTTTTTTTCGTTTTTTGGAGGAGGGGAGAGAGGGGACTTTTTTCATTTTTCTCAATTTTTCAATTTGTGATTTTTTATGATTTTCAATTTTTTTCGTTTCATTACTTTTTTTTGTGCATGCAAGAAAACAATTTTCATTTTTTAAAAATAATTTTATTAATTTTTGTAGTTTTGAATTTTTTACACGATTTTTCAAACTTACAATTTTTCTTTAAAACAGAATTGTGGTGAGAGGGCTTTTTAAAATAATTTTTTGTAATGCGTCTTTAGTTCAGCTCGTAACTCGTGTAATCCAATATATTATTTTGCTTTTCTTTGCAGGGTTCCAGCCGATATGGACGAAGTAATGACGCTAAAAAATCAACTCGACAGATGGGAAGTTCCGGACGAGATCACGGACGCCCATACGCCGGCATCGCTGCTAAAACTATGGTACAGAGAACTGTACGAGCCGCTGATACCGGACTCGATGTACGAGCAATGTGTCACATATCACGACGATCCTCAACGTATTCTAGCCTTAATCGAACAACTACCGGAGATCAACAAATTAGTATTAGCGTATTTAGTCAACTTTTTACAAGTACGTAATCGCCCAATACTTTTTACCTCCGTAAGTATTCTGAAATTTAAAAACGACCGCCTGTTTTCTTCGGTTTATAGATGTTTTCCAAGCCGGAAATCGTACAAATAACGAAAATGGACGCCAGTAATCTGGCCATGGTTATGGCGCCCAATTGTTTGCGATGCACGTCGCAAGATCCGAGGGTTATATTCGATAACGCCCGCAAAGAAATGGCGTTGATGAGAACGCTAATACAGCACATGGATACGAGATTTATCGAAGGGATTTTTTAAATTTAAGCAAAAAAAAAACGAATAACATACTTATGTAGTGAGTAACTTACTCGTTCATTTCGACCCATCCAGCTTCTGGGACTAGATAGCTAATTTAATGTTCGACGATTGATTTGTTGCAGGTTTGTAAGACGCTGCTGAATAAAATTATACCAAAGGTTTTTATATTTATACATCTTTTAAGTGTAGTAGATTTCAATTTTTCTGCTTCTCCTTTTTTTTATTTTATTTTTTTAACAATTTTTTTTTCTTTTCTCTTCTCTCATTTTTTTTTCTTTTTTTTTTAGTTGATTTAATTTAGAATTACGTTACCATAACCAATTTTCTGCCAATTATTAAGACGTTTGTTAATTGACCTAATTTTATTTTCCCCCTCCTTCCAACGTGATGCTTTTTTTGTACGTGTCATTTTAAAGAAACAAAACATATACTTGTTACGTTAGCTTTACAACGTATTTTTTTATAATAGAAAAGATGGTTATATTTTTTTTTAGCTTGGTCGTGTGTGTGGTCGATGCATTTTTTTTTCTTTGATTTTTTTAAAAATATTATCACTGTAGGCTGAACAACGCTGTCATCATTGTGTATTCAAATACGTAATAACTATGTATCTATAACTATTGATTTCGAATAAGAATTTGTATTACCATGAAATAAAAAAAAAAATTTATAAACGACTGTATGTGTGTGTCGCGCAATACCTCAGCTTCTTTAGCTCCACGTTTGAAAAAAAAAAGTTTCTAAATTTAAAAGCTTAAGATTTTATTTTGATTGAATATTGGTAAAGAATCGTTACAATTAGTTAGGTAGCAAGTAAACCTAGGTTATGCTCATCTATCTAGGTGAAAAATGTAAGAAAAGATGAGTCACTTAAGTACAGTTTCCTCCAATGTTTGTCGAAAAACTCGGGCACACGCACTTATTTCCTACCCTTATTTTACCAGGTGGGCAAGTGATGATTGCTGCCTTAGATCTGACGCTTGACCGCAGATGATCGGATTGTGGTATTGGTATATCTTGTATTAAACTGGGTTCATCCTTAGTGACATTGAAGTTGCCTTGATCTGGACCTGGAGTCGCCTCTTCTGATGCAACTGGGCTGGCATTTAGCGAATTCACAACAACTGAAATTATACACACTGAAAGAATGGTCAAATTCTTATAAGTTTTCATAGTGAACAGATTTTGTCGAGTTGTACTATTCAACCGAAGAATACAGTTCCACGAGTAAACCTTGAATGGTGATATGTGTTGATAGAGCATAATAATATCGTCTTAGCTTGATGTGCAGCTAATACCCTTTGTACTTGCCATTAAATTGGTCTATAATCAGGTCAATTATTATTTTTCTTGCACGTGACATCATTAAGATGTGGAAATTTTATTTAACTAGTGTGAAAAATTGAGTGCAAAGTAGCGTTCAATTGAAATCAGTGTTGTTTTTTTCAGTTTCGAGCTTTCAAAGATTCAATTGCAAACAAAGATTTTTTGAAAAAAATTAAAAAACAAAACTGATGAAATTTGAAATATTCCAATTTTCGTTTTTTACGGTAATTACCAGATTCGTGGTTTTGCATTTATCCAGGATGTTGATGGTGTCATAACTCCATGAGTTGACGATATCATTTTTTCGTAACATTGTTTTCGTACAATTCGTTCCTTTTTTGCAAAAAGCGTCTTAAAATGATTATTTTACGAGAAATTGTTCATTAATTGATTGAAATAATCGACTGGCAACATGAACGACATCGCGAAATTGGAATATTTATCGTTAGTTTCTAAAATCAGCATAGAATTGGGTAACCATTACGATCTCAACGATCAAGACTTGGGTAAGTTTTCCTCACACATTTCCTTATTCGTGCAAAAAATCAGCGAAATTACTCAATTTTGGATTCGTTTACAGCTAAATTCATCATCCATTTATCTAAAGACTGCGACTCGGTTGAAAAATTCAAAGCCAAACTGGTGGAAAATGGCGCCGAATTTTCGGTACGTATACTTCTCGAGAGCTCTCTCAATTCAATGTAGTTTTATTTTAATTCACGTATTATTTCTGTAGGATTCGTTTATCGCCAACATACTCCGTATTATTCAACACATGAAACCGAAAATATCAGCGTTAAACGATACCGAAAAGAAAACCGAAGCTGAATCAGATAAATCCAAAGGAAAGAGCAGATCGAGGAGTAAAAGTAACGAGAAACAGGTAGCCGAAATACCGGAAAAACCAAAAGAAAAGAGTAGAAAAAGAAGCCGAAGTAGAGACAAAGAAAAATCAAGACGAAGAAGTCGAAGTAGAGAAGAAGAAAAATCCAGAAGAAGAAGAAGTCCTAGTAGAGAAGAAGAAAAATATAGAAGAAGAAGTCGCAGTCGAAGCCGTCAGAGGAGAAGGAGTCGAAGCAGGAGTTACGATCGTAGAAGGAATAATTACGATAGAAGAGGTCGTGACGATAGAAGAAGACGAAACCACAGTCGAAGTAAAGAGCGGCGAAGAAGTAGAAGCGCGGAAAGAAAGCGAGAAAAAGGAAGAAATAAAGATGAAATTATACAAGTGACATCGGCCAGAAGCCCGAAACGAAATCCGTCTCCTGATTCCAGGATGCGTAACTTCGACCGTCATCAGCTCGATTTGCCAGGTGATAAAAACAATGTCAAGAAAGTCAAACGTATTTCGTCTCCGGAAAGATGGGAGTTGAAACAGGTTGGATTTCTCGTCTATTATGAAATTATTCAATTTATTCAAGCACGAAAATGATAAATGAATGAATTTCAAATAGATGTTGGCTGCGAACTGTATCGATAAATCAGAGCTTCCCGATTTCGACGAAGTGACTGGTATCCTACCGAAAGAAGACAGCGACGAAGAAGATGTCGAAATTGAAATTGTCGAAGAAGAACCGCCATTTTTACACGGTCATGGACGTAATATTCACGAATTGAGTCCTGTAAGTCTGATTTTTTAAAAAAAATTTTCGCCCGAATCTTGACTTGTGAATTTTTTTCTAATCGTGGTGTTTTGTGTTTTAGGTTCGTATCGTCAAGAATCCAGACGGATCTTTGGCTCAGGCTGCTATGATGCAGAGTGCTCTGGCCAAGGAACGAAGAGAACAAAAGATGTTGGCTAGAGAGCAAGAAACCGATTCAGCCCCTACGAACTCGAATAAAAATTGGATCGATCCTCTACCCGAACGTAAATATCGAGTGGTCTATAGGATATAACGTATTGAAATAGAAGTTTGATTCAATTTTTCGTTTATAGCTGAAAATAAAAACACGGTTGGCTTATCTCGAGGGATCGGTATCAGTTCTCAAGAAATTCCAGAATGGAAAAAACACGTCATCGGTGGAAAGAAATCTTCGTTCGGAAGGAAAACAAATTTAACCATTTTAGAACAACGTCAAAGTCTTCCCATTTACAAACTGAAAGACGATTTGATCAAAGTACGTATCGAGACGAAATTCGTGCCACAAAATGATCAATTTGTATCGAATTGAGACGTTTATTTTACTTTTCTGCATCGATAGGCTGTGGCAGAGAACCAAATTCTGATCGTCATCGGTGAAACTGGTTCCGGAAAGACAACTCAAATCACTCAATACTTGGCTGAAGCTGGATTCACGTCTCGTGGTAAAATCGGCTGTACCCAACCTAGAAGAGTGGCTGCTATGTCGGTTGCCAAAAGAGTAGCCGAAGAATTCGGTTGTCGATTAGGTCAAGAGGTTGGTTACACTATTCGTTTCGAAGACTGTACCAGTTCTGAAACCATCATAAAGTGAGTACTGCTGAAATCAATAGAATCTTCGAAGTTCCGAGAACATCTTTCATGGAAACGTTGTCTTCATTCCAGATACATGACAGACGGTATGTTGCTTCGAGAATGCCTGGTCGATCTAGATCTATCGAATTACGCCGTTATTATGTTGGACGAAGCTCACGAAAGAACGATTCACACCGACGTACTATTTGGTAAAAATCATCGAACTTATTTACGCCTTGGAATGAATTTTCAAAACGATTAATGCCAATTTAACCTCATTTTTGTCCAGGTTTATTGAAACAAGCCGTCCAGAGAAGGCCAGAACTGAAGCTGATCGTAACTTCGGCCACTCTAGATTCGATGAAATTCTCTCAGTATTTCTTTAAAGCTCCCATCTTCACGATACCCGGTCGTACTTTCCCCGTAGACGTTCTATACACCAAAGAACCAGAAACCGATTACTTGGACGCGTCTCTCATCACCGTCATGCAAATCCATCTGAGAGAACCGCCCGGTGACGTACTGCTCTTCTTAACCGGTCAGGAAGAAATCGACACCGCTTGCGAAATCCTGTACGAACGAATGAAAAAGCTCGGACCTGACGTACCTGATTTGATCATCTTACCCGTTTATTCGGCCCTGCCTAGCGAAATGCAAACTCGTATTTTCGAAGCTGCCCCTCCAGGATCGAGAAAAGTACGTAGATATGAGCTGGCTTACTCTGATCGTCTCAGAAACCAACTTTACGCGTTTGATTTCGATTACAGGTCGTTATCGCTACAAATATCGCCGAAACTTCGCTAACCATCGACGGTATTTTCTACGTAGTCGATCCCGGTTTCGTAAAACAGAAAGTGTACAACTCGAAGAGCGGCATGGATTCGCTGGTGGTTACGCCCATCTCGCAAGCGCAAGCCAAACAGAGAGCCGGACGTGCTGGTCGTACTGGGCCAGGAAAATGCTACAGATTGTACACGGAGCGTGCCTATCGTGATGAAATGTTACCTACTCCGGTGCCTGAAATTCAGCGGACCAATTTAGCCACCACTGTGAGTTTCATCTATGTTTAGATATTGCGAAATTCACTCGCCATTCGAAATTAATCACCCTTCTTGCGTAGGTACTGCAATTGAAAACCATGGGAATTAACGATCTGTTGAATTTCGACTTCATGGACGCTCCTCCGGTCGACAGTTTAATCGAAGCTTTAGGACAACTTCACTCTTTGAGCGCCCTCGACAGCGAAGGTTTACTCACCCGATTAGGACGCAGAGTACGTAGTAGGCTCGTGTGTATTGGTCGAATCTTTGAATCGGTAAATTTCACTCGAACGATTTCGTTTTTCAGATGGCTGAATTCCCACTTGAGCCCAACTTGGCGAAAATGTTGATTATGTCGTTGAATCTGCAATGCTCCGACGAAGTGTTGACCATCGTATCGATGCTTTCGGTACAAAACGTATTCTACAGGCCAAAAGACAAGCAGGCTTTGGCCGACGCCAAAAAAGCCAAATTCAACCAAGTCGAAGGCGACCATCTCACCTTATTGGCTGTGTTCAACTCGTGGAAAAATAACAAATTCAGCAACGCCTGGTGTTACGAAAATTTCGTACAGATTAGGACGCTGAAAAGAGCTCAAGACGTTAGAAAACAACTGCTGGGTATTATGGACAGGTAACGTGAATTATTTTCCAAAAATTCTGCCTCATCTGAGAGACGATGGTTTACTTTATAAGTAATGTCGTTTTTTAACGCCAAACCAAATTTTAGGCATAAACTGGACGTAGTTCCGGCTGAAAAGAATACAGTCCTCATACAGAAAGCTATTTGCTCCGGATTCTTCCGAAACGCTGCTAAAAAAGATCCTCAAGAAGGATATAGGACGTTGGTGGATAGCCAAGTAGTGTACATACATCCTAGTTCGGCTTTATTCAATAGGCAGCCCGAATGGTAAATAATGGCCTACCCTCAGTCACTCATTTTTGGTCTATCGGACGATGTAAAAACTTATTGTGATTTTTACAGGGTCGTATATCACGAATTAATTCAAACGACCAAGGAATACATGCACGAGGTGACAGCCATCGACCCTAAATGGCTAGTCGAGTTCGCTCCTGCCTTTTTCCGTTTCAGTGATCCGACCAAGTTGAGTAAATTCAAGAAAAATCAACGTTTGGAACCGTTGTATAATAAATACGAAGAACCGAATGCGTGGAGAATATCGCGAGTTCGAAGGAGAAGAAATTGAATCAGCTTCAGACCTTCAGTTACGAATTCGAATTATCAGTATCGAAACTTCAACTTGTTATCGCGCTGGTTTGTTGTGGAGTTTATCTGCGAAGAGTATGAAATATGTATCTATGTTTTTAGTACAGAGTTATCTGATGAGGTAGAATGAACGGTTGTCGATTGGACAGAGGATTTACAGGATTTACTTTTTACGAATGTGCTAAATATAGGCATAGAAAAGATGAAGATCTTTGCTTAAATGTTTCATCGTAATAATATGGTTATCTTTTATGACTGTTGGATTAAAAAACTATTCCTGTATTGAGTGATGTGAGTATTTTTTCTAATACCGAAAAATATCTCGATAATTCGATAAATATAGACATTACTGCAAAATGACAATTGCACCATGTGTATCAATCGAGAGTATAATTTCGGCTCGGCTGAATATGTAATTCGCAGTTATTTGTTTGTCTTTGTAAACAAATAATCTCAGTGTTGATTGCATCCAATGGGCATGGAGTTTCTGCTGGCCCAATGACGTACGGCGCTACGGCCCGTCGGCTATAGACACTAAAACTACAAGATGCCCATCTGCGGGCACAGCGGTAAGGGGATTA
>FIZT01016656.1:0-11158 GCA_900065295.1 Paracoccus marginatus | reverse complement strand
AAATTTTTACCACGTTATTTTGACGCCATTTGGCAACTTTTTTTCACTCCCCCTCCCCAACTTTCCAAAAAAAGTCAAAATCAGGGCACCCTAGTGGACGTGGGGTACTGCAACTTGAACGTGAATTACTTCATCTTGCTGTGTGTAGGTAATTAGGTATATAATCATCTTTATACATATGTACAGTATAGCTACGCAAAACAGCAAGAGATTTTTCACTGCGTTAGGTACATACAATCTAGATCTACGCGCATACAGTACATACATATATTGTACTTACATACATGAACGTCTTAAGAGGTGCATAGAGATGTATCTGTTCATCTCTATATACCTACTACCCAGATATACCTACACGAGAAATTATCTTACGCGCACAAAATGTGTATCATATTAAGATGTGCTCTTTTTAATAAATGCTGATAAGACAGCTGAAGTTTCTGGATTTACGACTTTTTACATTAACCGCCTAGCCTGCGGCTAATTAAGCAGTCACGCAGATTCATTGTTTATACCGTTTGTAGCGCACGGTGTTGTTGTGTTGTATAGGGTAAAATAATGCTCTCCATCCTTCGCACGATGCATGCGAGAGAGCCAGCCGAGAATTCTTTATGTGTATAATTATAGGCTATAATAGATATAAACGTTCCTTCAAATCATTAGGTATATACCTAGTTTACCTAAATCGTAATTTTTTACTCTGACCAATTTTGGAATTCAATTCTCGACTACTCGTTTATTTTTCTGGTGCGATGATATGCGGTGTGGGTATAGGTTTGAAAATGAAAACACGTAGGTAACTTTATTTGAACAGTGTTGAAGGAATTTGTCTATACTTTGCTATGCTGAGGTCTTGCTTACATGTAAAATGGTCAATTCTTCTTCCTTCTTTACTTTCAGCTTTTGATGTTTGGAGGGGGAAAAAATTTGAATTTTTAAACATTGGAAATTCAAGAGTTTTTGATTTAATTTTTTTTTCTGTCGGAAAATTGAATTTTTCAGAAAAAGTTGGAAAATGAGAATTTCTGAAGCAATTTGAAACTTTACATTTTTGAAAAAATGATGACGAAAATTGAATTTTCTGGAAATGAGTATTTTAAAGTTTCAGGCAAGATTATACCATTTGTATCTAAATACGTTATAGTTCTGTCAAATATAAAAATTTTACAAAAAAGTTCAAAAATGAAAATTGGAAATTATTAAAAATTTCATTTTTGAACTATGAAATTTTTCTTTTGAAATTTCAATCAACAATTGTTCCAATTTTTAAAAAAAAATTTTTCCCAATTTGACCGAGGGAGAGGGGTGAGTTATTTTCTCATTTTCATTTTTCTGATTCTGGTGCAAGTTTCTTTGCAATTTTGAGTGATTTCCATTTCAATTGCTCTTTTGAAAATACGTGAATTTTGAAAATTACCCACTTTCAAAGAAAATTTTCAGTAGTAGAGATTAATTTTTTTCGGTGGTTTTGGTGATTGACTTTTGAGGCCATAATTACTGTACAAAAATTTTTTCATTTCATCCATCAGTTTTGCACCGGACACCTGCTGAGCTGTTATTCGAGAGTTTTTACCAAGATAAGTACCTACAATAAGTGGAAGGATACAGAAAAGGGGAAGACATAGAAAGTGAAAAAATTGAAAAAAAAAATAAAAATTTTAGAGATGAAAATGGATTACAAGTAAAGGTGAATTTTTCAACAAAAAAAAAAATGAAAAATTGAAACTCCAAGTTTCTTTTTCAGCCTTTTTCTTTTCATCAGATTACAAAAAATTTTTTTAGAGTGAGAAGAAAAAAATCACTTCTGCCACCTACCATTGAACATGTTTGGTTCATACTTCATATTCGTGCTATGCTACATATATACCTTCACCCATGAGTTGAGTACAGCCTTAGCTACAGTTTGTTACGTAGGTATAGCTATAGGTATTTGCACGTAAACTTTACGCGTACATGCAATGACCGTAACGTTTGGTCGTCTTCGATACCGGCGACAGCGACCTTGTAAATATGCCAGAATTTTACCTATACCTATCTATACTGCACAGTGCACAGTACACAAGTACCTACCAGTGGTGTGCACGAGTCGAGTTTTTCTCGAGTTTAACGAGTCGAGCTCGCCTGTTAACGAGTCGAGTCGAGTCGAGCTTTTCATGAACCGAGTCCGAATCGAGTCGAGTCAACCCGGGTTTTACAACGCACCTGAAATGCATTGTAATTTTGATTGATTTTGTTGCGCAAAGGAGCTGCGTAGTAGCGCATAGCTAACGCACAACGCAGTGCGTAACTAGTTTGACTCTATTTACGTAGACTCGACTCGATTGGACTCGTTCATCCATTTACGTGGACTCGACTCGACTCGACTCGTATCGTATAGAAGCAGACTCGGTTGACTCGAACTCGACTCGTGCACACCACTGGTACCTACACATTCACGAGTACTTAGGTATATACCTACTACCTAGCTGTACTCGCAATGTACGAGCCTGAAGTCGAGTTCAATTACACTTCCTGTAACCGTTGGTAAATTATTTTCGGCTTTATTATTATATATTTAGATTACATTATTTCGCGGTTCGCAGTTCCCACGGTTTTGCATTGGAAATGATAATTTACTTTGAATATGTCACACGTTTCCTTTTTACGGCTGTTACGCTGCATCTTTTGTGTGTAGCCAGATTCTGCATAGGATCGATTGATTTCATTTTTCTTCCTCTTCGCTTGGGAAATTGCGTAAAATTTAATTATATTCTGGTCGTAATTCTCGCGACGTTTACGCGGATGACGGCGCGAATAAATCAGTCGTGAGGGGATGAAGATGACGTGATTAAAATAATTTTTTCACCAATTCGTGCCTCCTTTTTTTTCCTTTCGCGCTTATCGCGATGTGATATTACTGATATTTCTTATTCGTATTAAAAAAAAAAAAAAAAAAAAAAAAAAAAACTGTACGGTATGTTGGGTATATTTCGTTGAACATTTTTTTTTTTTTTTTTTTGTGAGATTATAACCTCGTTATAGGTGTCGCGTGGCGATTGTTATTGCCGCACTAGGCTACGAATAAAAAAAATGAGTAATTCATTAATCGCGCCTAGAGCTGTACTCGGAACGATATAATATGTAATTTTTAATCGAGACGATAATTTTGTACTGCATTTAACAACTTTATGTTGATGCGTATTCCTTTCCTACACGTATACTCGTACATGTGAGACACGAGTAAAAACACAGTGGTAATTTTATATTCACGTTGTCTGTTTTACTACCGGTTTAAAATGTAGCTTATAAAAACAAGAAGCTGCGATGACATCTCAAGTGCTAGTAATTTTACTAAATTATACGAACACGAAAGCCAGTTATGAACGAGATGAAGTCGTATTAGCCATCTTATAGTTGGTGTATAGTAGTCAGTCTACTTACTAAACATTATGTGACGTTTTCTGCCCACATATCTACTCGCGTTTATTCTGGTTCTTTCGAATTTTAATTGAATTTTTTTTCACCTTTTTTCATCGGGAATAAATTTACGAGATGTCTTGAGATTAATTTAGGCGCTTATGATTTTTCAAAGAAAAGGTGCAATCATCTGTATTGGAATGTTTCGAATTGTTGGAAATTCTTTTTTCGAAATTAATTTTGTGAAAAAATCGTAAATTTAAAAAATTTGAAAAAATTAAATTAAATGCATAAGAAATGAATTGAAAAAATTCTTCTGTTAGGTAATGAGATCATTTTTCAATTTTTTCATGTTTAACGATTTCTTCTCTAATTTTCAAATTTTTTACAATTTTTGAATTCATAAATTTTTTTTTTTTTTTTTTTTTTATTTTTCAAAATGAATAATCGTGTCTGAATTTTTGTCAGCTTGAAAGAAATCATCGATACCTAGTGCTTCTCTTTTTCTGAAATATTCTGTCCATAGCTGTACGTACACGTAAAGATTTCAACGTTTTCGAAGTTTCAAACTCGCAGAAAGTGCCATTACGCCGGTCAGATTGGTTCGTCTTTACTCTTATTTTCTTGATTCGTAATTTATTTTCACACCTTCGACTTGAAATTCACACACTTATCAGATAATGAGCGCGTCCGCGTCAAAACAAGCCTGCTGGCAATACGTGCGTCGCGTCGTCTACTTCGATTACGATTTCCGGCCTGGCTGTGTGTTGAATCGAATCGAAATTTCGACGAATGTTATCTGAAAAAGGTGATCGTTGGTGGATTGCGTATTTTGAAACGCGGACAATGTAGAGGTACATTCCGTCTGAGGCAATAATCGATAATACATAATGAATCTTTATAATTAATATCGCATATTTCAATTTAATTATCGACGATAAGACATCAGCAATTAAGTGCGCGAATTGATTTCTATAATTGACGCTCTCGTGTGATTTAACTTTTCTTAACACATACCTACCTACCTTCTACCTATAGTACCTACACATTTGCATGGTTCCTACAGCGACGACGAGTGTATGTACAAAATGATTAAAGTACCACAGTAGAAACCTATCGAGCAATTTCGTCATGAATTTTTAAATTGTATTTTGTACACGAAAATATTTTTGAATGCAAAAATCGTTTTCAGAACTATTGAGCTTAATCGCATCAAGTCAGTAGATAGGTACTGAGACTTGATCCATTTCGGAAAACTAAAATTTTCAAAAACCGACAGAATGCAGTCGGATATTAGAGCAAATATCGGTCAATGATTCGAAACATTCGGCATCTTCGTTGGCTTGGCATCAGCGCCTCGTACTAACAATTAATTTGCTGTTTTCTTCGTCGTCGCGACGAGAGAGAAACCAAGTATAGTAAATACATTACAATATACACGCACAAGTTATCTACCTACAAAACGATGGAGCTTGGAAAATGAGACGGGCGTGCGCGGTGACGACAAACGAGCATGTTTTCATATTTCACGGCTAATTAATAATCATTTAAAAAGCGTATAAAATTTGAATACAAGACGCACGTATTAAGCTACTTGAATGGAATCGGTTAATAGGTCGTTTTGAAATTAAATTACCGCCTAATTAAAGCGATTAAATATTAATTTAATCGCCCGAATTAATTACACAAATATTATACTCGAGTCGAGCGTCTTTTGTGAACCATCCAGCGTATCGAAAAAAAAAAAAGTATAAGTATCGAATTCGTTTGCGAATATCTACGATAGAATAATCGTCTCCATCGCCGCAGTTCGACAAATTGCTATTCAACTTGCATATGAGCTTTCGACGTATAAATTATGAAAATATTAATATAGATTTAAATTAGAACGTCATAATTATTCTGCGATGGTTATCGCGAGACAATTTATTACACGGTCTTTGAATTCATATAGTTGAATTGGAGTATCAACATACCTTTGCTGGAATCTTCGCCAACACACAATTTTTTTCATATGTTTATTGTACGAAGGTACAACTGCCTACATACGACGATAATTGAAAAATGCTGAGGCCACTTTCAGAAATAATTAGCACTTATGCAATTTAGCTGAGGAAAAAAAATGAAATATACTTTTTAACGCCAGTAAAATTTATTTTGATACGTACCGTATTAATTTAGTCGTCGAAATATTTACCTACCCTGTTTCGTGCTACCAGTCGAGATTCGAAAATTAACATTGTTTAGACGTATATTATATACGAGCCGCCCGTACCGTATTTTATTGAGACTGGGGCCGCACGAAGCGGTACGATCAATAATTTGGCTTGTAATTTGGAGGAAAAAAATTGAAAACATATGAAACTGCTTATTAGCGACATGCTAATTTGTACTCTTTTGTACCTATCATGATGGTCAAAAATGAAAGGAAAATGTAAAGAAAAACCAGAAGCGGTAACGTATTAATGCATCTGATTGCATGATGTGTGCTTATTACATGATTTTCTCTTCTTTTTTTTATGTTGGTAAATGGTAATAGTTGATCCAACGCACATGTACCTAATCTAAATGAGCTATTTGTCGAATTCTAAACAAAAGCCTTCAATAATTCATAGGCGGAGATAGGGGGCTGTGGGGGCTATAGCCCTCCCAAATGTTGCATTAGCCCCCCCCCCCCCAAATCATTTCCCAATATGAAAAAAAAAAGTTTTATTATGTTTCCCAGCCTACAAAATAACCAAAAAATACGCCTTTTTCAGGCCAAAGTTGCACTTTTTTTCAAAATTTTCCTAAAAATTTCCGCCCTCGCTTCGCTCGGGCCATATTATACTTCCTATTTTTAGGATTTAGTTGATGTAAAAATGTTCAGTTGGGGCTTTAGCCCCCCCCCCAAAAATAATGGTCTATCTCCGCCTATGGTTTTATCGTTGTCTGTTGTCTCACTCGGTCACTCCGTTGCGCTGAACTACTGAGTGCTGATCGCGTCCAGTTTAATAAAGCCATGGTATTATGTACACTTGTTAAATGTTAGTAATTCGTATGGATGGATATTTGAACGTTTAATATTTAATTTTGAGCGAATAGAAAATACGAAAATAGCGAAACTTCCTTTCGCTTTCGCAAACGATGAAAAATACGTCGAACGAAATTCGCGAGAAAGCCCGACTCTAGTCGAACTACGTTGAGACTTGCGTTACATTGTGTTACTCCACTAACACATATATTCGTATTTTCGTGTTTTGATAATAAACCGCGCACCGCGCTTCATCCAAAAAGTTCGCCCGTCGTCGTCCGCTTCGTTTCTCCCACTCTTTGGAACTACGGTTTTTCGCATCCACACCACTTTTCTTACTGCGTTAGCGTCGTTTAGTGTGAAAACGTGAACGTGATATCGCAAGTTCGTCGCGAACTAACTACGCAGTTTCTTTGTATGTACTTATTTCGGTGCGGTCGTTTATTTATGCGTGTAATTTCGACGGCGTGCATTGTACTCGTGTACCTTAATTTATATTACACGACTACACGTGTTTTTCGCGTTAATATAGTTAAATTCGCGTTTAATTGTTTACATATTAGTATGTAAAATTGTTGGTTGCGCGATTTAAATATATCGGTGAAATAATTTCGATCGCGGACCGGTGTTACGGTTTGCTTTTTCGACAGTGAGTGAATGTGCGGTTAATCTTTGTATTCGTCTTGTATGTTGTGTTTCACTGCGTGTCCTGGAATTCATCACCGAAGGTCAGAATTATTTGGTGAGTTTTTTTGTCAAGTTTATTTATCGCGATTGTTTTCAACGATGCTGAGATTGTTAGTTGTTGTTGTTGTGAATTTGTGATGGCTTACGCTTATGTTAGACGTGGTTGGTGTGTGCGACGCACACAGTCGTAGTTGATTCAAGATGCCGGATTGCCGGTACTGTGCTCAGTATATCGCGCCAATGCCGTGCGTACTTTTTCGTTGCGTTTGAACTCGGTTTAATTATCTTTGAAAATATTGACTCTTCTTTGATTCGAACTTATTTTATCGTTCTTACTCTGTTGAGGAAGTTTGCGAGTTGCGAGTTGGGAAATCCGGAAATATTTCGGAAGAATGTTTTGGTGTGCTTTTTGATGCTTTTCCCAAATTATTTGTTTTTGTAATTCAACCTTCGGATTACAATGGATAACGATTGAGTACCATATTAGAAAAGGGTCAAACTGTCAAGTTTTTAGGGCAAATCTGAGTTCGAGGAACGAAGTCAGTTTTGGCTCTAAAAATTCAACAATTAGGCCCTTTTCTAATGAGGTACCTCAAACTTTCGATAATACTTAGGGAAAAAATTTCGCGCAGCTGCCTGCATGGCGACCAGCCGCGATGCAGTCGCGAAAATAATCGGACAATTCATTTTTCCAACTCCCAAATTACAAAACCCATCGTTTTATATGAAATTCCAAGTCAAAACTGAAAAGTTGATTCTACTGGTTGGTCGATTGTTGTCAGTTCTGATAGAAATACGTTGTAAGTGTACGGGTTTTTTGAACTGAATTGTGAGAAAAATCGCTCATATTGACGAAATTTTCAATTTAATGCAGCACTTTTCACTCTTTAACAACGTTGAAATTTTACGACGCAACGATCGTAAAAAATTCCATTGTTTTAATTAAATTTTCGCCTGTCTGGGTGAACTGATCTGAAAATACGTCGTCGTAAAATTTGTCCTCATTCGCTTACATACACGTCTTATTACGGGTAATCAAACAATTTTGCATGCCCTCTGGCTCAGTCAATACAGAACGAACTTTCACTAGACTCGGCACTTCCTCTCGGTCTCGTCTAATCTATTATTAAATTCTTCTACATCTCGTCAGATTCGTACAGGTTTTTTCTGGTGTAAATAATGCTGAGCATGTTGTTATCGATATTTGCGACTGTCCAGTGTCCATTGCATCGCCTTATTGTCGCTTTTACACCACTCGTTAGATTGATTTCGGGCTGAGGAAATGGGATCCACGACCAGATTCCATAATTTTTCTCCAATCAATGAAACCCTCAATCGGAGTTTCCAGGAGCTATAATTTGCTCCATGTAAAGGTGCAATACCTTTGAATTTTTTTATTTAAAAACCTAGAAATGCAAATAAATGCATTTCATCAGTGAGAATATCAGTGTTGCCAGTTTAGAGAACAGAAATAAGGCAACATTTCCCCGAAGACTTTCCTGATTTTCCTTTCATCGCTGATGGAGTATGAATATTTTATTATTTTAACTTTTTTGCAAAATGATTTCGACTTCGGTTGGTTTGCACAGATTGGAAACCGAACCATGTAAATTCTAACAGAAAATTTCCAATTTTGAATATTTTAATGGTCGGTTCTCCCAATGGACTGATAGAAATGGCTTGAGAATTTTTTCACCATGAAAACATACGTACGTACGAGCTTTCGCAGCATTCTATTATATACCATTGGTGTGTTGAAGTCGTCGACATCGCCCCCCCCCCTTCTCCCTCGTCACCAAACGGTACGAACGACGAATGTCAGGCGAAACCTTTTCCGATTCCAATTTCACGCGTTTCCGTGCACTTCCATTTTGCCAGAAGAAAAAGGAGGACGAAAGCAGAAAGCACCTACTAAAAGTACAAGTGTAAATGTCGTTTTCGTTGTACCGTGTCATGTATTTTAGATACGTACGACTTTCATTATTAATCGTACAACAGCTTTCGTACGACGTAATAGCTTTCGGCTCTCTTTGAAAGTTGGCCGAAGCAGAATAAATCGAAAAAAAAAAGGTACAGGTAGGATCAGACAGATACATTTTGGATATTATTTCCTGGAAATGTATCGTCTCGAAGCAGTTTGTTTTTTTTTTGACGAAAACATCGTTGTTTTATAATCCGAAGGCAGTCCATCAAAAATCTTATTTTTATTGGAAGAAATTACTTCGAATTTTCTCGCTTTTCCTGTTTGTTTTTCTTGTTAGCAAGGGTTCAGTGAAAAAAAAAATCGAATCGAAAGTTGATAGGATGAAATTTTCGTGCATTGAACATTGAAGAATTTATACGGCCCGTGGTATTGTATGTACGTATTTGTGCAGAATTTGATTAATGATTAGGGAACTCGATCGCACCGTTTATTTTTCATCTCTGTTTATCATCGTCACTTCATCGGCGTATTCGAGATTTTAATAGCATGCGTTTTGAGTGTGTGAGGAAACGGATATGGGCAAAAAAAGAAGAAGATAAAAACCACTTCCACGCAAACATAGATTACATACAATGTAAATATTAAGTATTTAATTATCATTATTCACGTCAGATGACGTGCAGTCTTGATCTGTGTTCAAAGATTAGTATTGAAAAAAAAAAAAAAACACACACACACGATAAATACACGAGTGACCAGTGAGAAAAAAATTGAAATTTCGACTCGTACGTCTAAGCCACCCCCTCCTCCCCTATTCTTCTTCTACTGCATCTAAAATTTGGATGATATGTAGGATAAAGATTTTGAGAAAATGTTTCCAAATTGGGTCCACGAATTGCAAATCACTTCTGATAATTTCATGCTTTTCCTTCTCTCTTTTTTTTTGGGGGGGGGGGGGGGGGGGTCATACGTCACTCTATAGAGTTTTGACACAATAGCTTATGGCCTTTTTTGAATACCGTTATTGTTTCCATGTAAGACATACGAGCCACGAGGTACATGAATACCATACGTATCGCATTAGGTAGGGATTTCCTATAGGTATTCACCTCTTATCGTCATACACGTGCTGTGCAAGGTGAGAATGTCTACAGGTTTATGGTTAATATGGTCCTATTTTGCATAAACAGGTGACGTCGAAGGTCGATTCGACGATGATTTTTTCACATTTTTCGTTTTGTTTTTTTTTTTTTTCAAATTTTTCATTCCATAATTGTGGCTCCATACGGTGGCACGAATGTAGCCATCGCCACCAGCGGTAATATTTAGCACATGGTTGTTGAAAATTGAGCGTTTACGCATAGATATTTGCATGGAATATATCACACTTGATTTTTATCGTCATTTTGACTGCGAGTTGGGAGGAAAAGGGAAAATTACCCGAATGAAATTCAAAGAACCTGTAATCGTACGTTCGATGGTCGATCTTACTCTCTCATTTTTACTAGCGTAGCAGTAAATTGAAAAGAACAGCAATCGCATCTAGGTATAGTACATATAGATACTATGTTAGCACTCGGGAAAATCCGCTCATTCACATCCGCTGCCATCGTTCAATGAGGTAGGCTACGTACGCGAAAAACATGCAATTATAACACGCGCCGCAGCTAGAGTGATAGAGCAGCTGGGGAGGAGAGGGTCGTTAAGAAAAAAACATTGTAAACAAAAACAAGCCGCGGTACGCGACCGTGCGAGTTTTTCGCCAGTCGTACAATTTGACGGGAAATTAATCGCGATTGCGTTAAGTTGTCAACATGACGATAAATTCCATTATACTTAGTTTGGTATGATTTGTATCTTTCATTTACGAGTTACGACTATGGAAATTGATAATAAAATCCATTGTACGAAATAACGATTAGGGCATAATTTTGAACGTGTACAGGGTCGTGTATTTTTTGCCCATGCGATTCACTGGAATCCTCGATCGTTTCCTGAAAGTATTGTCCTAATTTTAACATTTTCAGGCATCACAGCGAGTCACTTTTTTAGGGTGTTTGTCATTTTTTTTTTTGTCTTCGGTCACTTTTTGTCACTTTTCACATCTGAAAAGTCACTACGGTCACTTTTTACCTCCA
>FIZT01016650.1:0-10765 GCA_900065295.1 Paracoccus marginatus | reverse complement strand
GAGCCTCTATTCATAGTTTGGAAAATGATCTTCAAGCATAAATTGTAATAAATGAGTAACATTATTTCAATTACGCTTCGAAAGTATCGAAACTATCAAAAAATAATGGATTGCTATGAGTTAATTGTTTTTCATCAATTAGCAATGTTCTGTTTGGGTTCACCAACTAGTCCGAAAAGCGCACTCTACAGAATTCAGGAAAATGTGCCTGAAAGCGGTATTTTTACCACTCCATATCATATTATATTTATACTCAAAGGTTACCACTCCCCGTATATTCCATATGAATTTTAAAATTATTGGTTCATTAGGAGCCAAAATAGGGGTTTTCAGCGAAAAACAGATATTACTTTGGGGGTTGCCGGGATGACGAGGTGTGGTGGGAGGTGGGAACTCCACCGTAAAATTTTTTTGGTGCCCTTGATAAAGTCTGATAGCTAGTTTTGAAAAGTAGCTCTTCAGCAGATTTACATATTTTGATTGGGGGTGCCCTTCGAAATTAGATTAACAACTAGTAAATAGAATGCTGAATCTCCACATCTCACAAATCGCGATTTCATTTAAAAATGAAAAAAAAAAAACAATAAAACACTCACAGCACAACCTCGCAGCTTCACCTCGACCACTCCTCCCTTCAACATTTCTATTGTCAATTGTTACCAAACAAAAGGCTCGTCACAATCAGTTATAATAATCTACGCCTCAAAGGCATCTCTCGAGCCCGTAAAAAAAAAAAAAACATCAGCCATTTTTCGTTACAGCTCGCTCTCGCGTCCCCGCGATACAATTTTTAATTCCCATATAAATCCGGTATTTCTGACATAAAGGCTTTTTGATTTATTACACGTTAAATGAAACACCAGCCACAGTTTCCACCTTCGTGGCCATTCAACATTCGTCCATTATAAGCTCGTCTCGCGCCATTCGAAACTCATTACCGGGCAATTTCGTACAGAATGAGCCGCCAAATCGCTATCGTTCGTAATTCGTATTTTCGAAATAAATTCGCCTTATCGGTCATTTATAGGTACTTGAGAGCGAGTGAATTTCTTCTCACAAAGGCGAACGTTTCGTTCTCCAAGTCTTTAGCCCGGTGAAATGATAACAAAGCTTATTTTTCCAGTCAAAGGTTAACGCCGCTTTAATGTACCGCATAAGGCTGACTCGATAAAGGAAAAATCCTCTGCGATTATTATTAGGAAGGTACTATAGCTGGAGCCAGGGCGAGAAACAGAATGGTACGTACAATTCTACAGACTTTGGCTCAAAAAAGAAAGAAAACGTAACACTGAGCAAGGTCGAACAAATGACGAGATTAAGATTAATTTTGATGGCTGCGTTCAAAGCAGTCTTTCGAACTGTTCTACAGAGGAAAAAATCCACCAATTTTACGCCTTTTTTAACACGAATCGACGTAAAGCAACACACGTTTCCTCATACATACGTTAGTATCTTCTTCGCTATGTTATCTAGCGGCCTTTGGAGCAAGCACCCGCAACCTCGCCCCAGCCAGGCTGCTATTTTATCTCCTTAACTTCAGCACAACCGCCGCGTTCGGTCATTAAATATTTTAATTCTTAAGGAATAAAAACAGCGTAGGTGGTTGCGTCCCGAGCAGCGGTTAAGTTTTGTAAAAAGCTCGACGTAAAAAGTATTAAAACAAAAATATTTTAATACTACAATGAAAAAAGTTATAATTAGCTAACTTTCGAACGTAATAAATAAGCTTTCTCCTCAAAAAACCGCTCAGTGCTCTCGTTTTAATTAGAATTCGCAATTCGCTGGAAAAAATACCAGCTTCGGGGGTAAAACTTACTTTTAAATCTCGATGAACGACTCCTTGTTCATGCATGTAATTCACAGCCTCCAGTACTTGACGGATTAAATCTGAAGCATCTTTTTCGGTATAAGAGCCTTTCGCTACGATTCTATCGAAAAGTTCGCCTCCGGTTACTCTGCAATGTGAAAAAGTTTTTACACGGTTCGCCAGCTTATACCTATACATACGTATACGTAGTCGAAAGCTCGACAACTCCTACGCTATACGTATTAGGTACGTATGCACTTCGACATGTAGGTATACGTCGTATACACCTATCCAGTTTTAAAACGCTAGCTAACGTATTATAAATAACGTCTAAAATAAAGGCTTACACAAAAGCAAACTTTCCCGCATACGTACGTACGTCGTACAAGGTTTTAAGAATATAAGTATCGAATGCACAAAAACTTACGGATTTATACTTACGCAAACCGACGTCGAAAAGTTAGCTGTCTGCCGAGATATTGCTTTCTTTGAAGCTTCACTCTCCTCCTGGCGCAGCACTTCCCACACGGGCTAATAAATTCTATTCCGAAGTAGTTCGTCTTCTTATTTGTACTATACATATTTTCATACGCTTAACGCTTTCGTCACTGGCTGCAGCGCAGCTTCGCGACTGCTTATACTTTATCGTACAACTAGGCGATCTCGCCTCCTGCATGTATGACTGCCTTCTTTGAATTAATTCAACGTTTATACGATGGCACGAACTAATAAAAAAGACCATAGGCTATTTTCTTGCGTATACCACTTGCATACGTATATTACAGGTCCTTTTATACTAAATTTAAAATGGGTTGCTTTTGAAATCCCCGTAGGAATTCGCGTCGACTCTTATTCGTGAATAATACATACAATACAACCTTTTCGAAGTCGTCGCGTTGTTTGTGTCTTCAGTTCACGCATAGAGTTCAGTTCTCTCTCAATAGGAATCAGTGAAAAATCACCGAAAAAAGTCAAAATTACACCACAGGCAAATCAGTAAAGAAATCACTGAAATATCAGTCAATTTCACTGGTATTTCAGTCAATGTTGCGAAAAATTACTGATTTTTCAGTGAAACCCACTGAAAAATCGGTGAAAATTCGCCGAAATTTCACTATCTTTATTCCTATTGCGAGAGATCAGGTTTGAAAAAACTACCAGCCAAACTTGACTTTGTGTAATGCCAAGAAAAAAGAGAATATTCATAAGGATGTGGAGATCGAAGTGCTCTCCAATCGTATGATTCGTGTTGTAAAGAAAAACTTCGTATCTAAAACACGGTATCGAACGAACGATTCATGCCCAGGTTCATTCGAAAATACAGTTCAAAAAGCGTTTTTCGATCCAAGGTACACAACAATATTTGGATTTCAGACATGATACCAAATGCGTACAAATCGTTCCGAGAGATGTGACGGTTGATTCCTCGATGGGCCCATCATTTAGTAAATGCTAGCAATGCAACGGAGGAACTAAAAGAAGTGACAAAACACAATCTTTCAACTTCTATCTCATCGTATGCTCCCAAAATTAACAGTCCCCCACGTGAGAACCATCCCATTTTAAGCACATCATTGCAGAGGTACAAAACAGAGTTTGAAGCTGCGAAAATGTTGGCCATACAGTTCAGTGACCCTTAGTCAGTGACCAAAAGCTAGTCGAAAAGATACCATTAGAAAGAAGGCGGCGCACAGAGGTAAATATGAAAATTTAAGAGGCGAAAATTCGAAAAAATTAAAAATGAAATAATGAAAAACTACAAAGCAGTTCATATTCCTAACGCATCGAAGCTTCTTTTTTCTGAATACATCAAGGTTCTAATCGCGAACGTCGCAGCAGTACTGCGCGGAGGGTAGGGGGAGTTTACTGATAAGCAATACAATGTTGAGTATCCACAAGCACAGAAAAAATTTAACAAAAATACTGTTAAGAATTGAAATGGGGGTCTTATGTATTGAGTTAGATGGGAAGATTTCAAATTATTAGGTGTATTTCAAATTAAAAGAGGTAATAACTTTTTTAAGAGAAAGTATGTTAAGTAGAATTTTACGCTCTTTCCAAAAATGTTAACAACAAATTTCTACGTGCTATAGTTGGATAAATATCCAATTTTGAAATTGACAAATCCGTGATATGCAGTACTGTCAGAAGGCTAAAATCACTCGGAATCACAAACTAGAAATTAAGTATACAAGAAATGAGAAATTTAGTTCTTTATTTTGGGCTGCATAACTTGGCCACATTACGAACCCCTGTCGTGGGTGGATATTTTGCGTCGCCTCGCGCTGATCGCGAGTCGACTTTTACCTTTCTCCCTTATTGACTTGTCTCGCACACACACACACTTACATGAATCGCATATTAATCGCATATTTTCGTGCGCGGACACCGGACAGAGATGGGACAGGTACAGGTTTTTGGCTAAGGGCTGTGCCAGGGTGAGATGCGGATGTTATTACATTGACGTCCGTTTGTTCTACCTAACTGGTTACCTCGCACGCGAGATTCTTGGTGATTTATCTGTCGTACCTATAAGCTGCGTGATTACGTGTATCGCGAATTTGTTTGTGTTGTGCCTGTTCCCTACATTTGCCGTCCAAAAGGTGTCAGTGTTCCTGTGTCGAGAAAGTCCGGTTATTGGCGATATTGGTGAGTTGATGCATTTTTGTATTTACTCACGGAGTACGGTTATTTTATCACTTACGTTATTTATGCGATACTATATTAGTGAGGTGTACACCCATTATGCTCAGACTGTCTTGCTGAGGTATCGACATACGTTCGCTATGCGGAGCGGGATGCTCAGGCGATAATGCGACGTGCAACCTCGGACAGCCTGAGCAGGTCTCAGGCTTGAGGCGTAGGGAAGGTGCTCTTACATCCGCACGAGTGTGGCCTGGACGATAAAGACCTTCCTAGCGATACCTAGCAGGACAGGTCACTTACCAATTAGGTAGGTACGCTAGCTCGTAATTTCACTATGGTACTCAGCTGCGTATTTTTCAACTTCATTTCAGGTGGTATCGATCAAGACGCGCAGAAAGTTCTACCCAACCCGAAGTGGCCTTTTTCTGACTCGTTTATTTCATGTATAAATTACTCAAATACAAATACTAGCTCATTCTGACAGTGTTGTTGATGAATTCCCCTATAATCTTCCATTTTTCCCCTTTTAGTTTTTACATCAGAAGTGGGATAGAAAGAACTTTGCGCTATCGATACCACCAGCTCCGTAGGCATATTATTTACTATTGTTTTTTTTGTGTATGTTTCGATACTTTAGGTAACTTATCATGCCTGGACGTAGAAATAATCGTAAACGACAGCATTCCCCGACACCTAGCTCTAATGAAGACCCACCGCATGTAGCCCCGCCTGTCGCCTATGCCGCGCTAGAAATGATCGCGACAGCGATGAATCGATGGGTAGAGGTACAGGCATCTCAGGTTGTTAGGCCAGTGCTAACCGCTGACGTCGTACCGCCCTTTGACTCGGCTCTGCCGAACGCCTGTTTGATATGTTGGTGTGCCGAAGTTGACGAGCTAGCAGAAACGTTTCATTGGTCACCCGAGTACATGGTCGGAGCCGCCCTGCCCAAATTGACGGGGTTGGCAAAGACGTGGTATTTGGCCGAAGACTCAACCATACTTGGTTGGAGTGTCAACCATACTTGGTTGGAGTGGAAGGAAAAGCTCGCCGTAGCTTTCCCCCCATTCCGAGATTTCAACGATTCGATAGTGACCATGACGGCTAGAAAAAAATTACGTACAGAAACATTTCAAAAGTATTACTACGAGAAGTTGGCGTTGATTAACGCATGTAAATTTTTGGGAAAGGACGCTGTTTCGAGCATTATAGGTGGCATCGACAATGCCGTAGTCGTAAATTCCGCTAAAGCTGGGCGTCATGAGACACCCGCCGACCTATTTCAGTTTTTAGGCACATTAAGTACCGTTTCAAGTTCTGTCTCGAACACATCAGCAAATAAAATACCAGCCGTGGCGTCAGCGTCTGACACACCACCTGCAAATACATATTAGCTCATTCTGACAGTGTTGTTGATGAATTTCCCTTTAATTTGCACATTTCTCTCTTTCAGTTTTTACAAATATTTATAGAACTATAGCACGTAGAAATTTGTTGTTAACATTTTTGGAAAGAGCGTAAAATTCTACTTAACATACTTTCTCTTAAAAAAGTTATTACCTCTTTTAATTTGAAATACATCTAATAATTTGAAATCTTCCCATATAACTCAATACATAAGACCCCCATTTCAATTCTTATCAGTATTTTTGTTAAATTTTTATGTGCTTGTGGATACTCAGTAACTTGCATGTTTTTTCAAGACGCGTTATTGTGATGGCTATTGTGTTTATAAATTTGAAGTGTATGTTTACCTATTGAATTTTTCACGAGGATTACGAATCTGTAATCATCTAGTAAGACGCTGGGATGAACTAGGGCAAAACTTTTTCCACACAATCCTTCCTTGAAATCACTACTTCCACGTAGTTTACTAACCTTTTACCAATAGGCACCAGTATGCCTATAAAAGTCACACTTGTACTTCAAATCATCTTTAAAAATGCCGATTTTTTACATACACTTGGAAAAAAAATCACTTTCAAAAGTAATGATTTTGCTCCACTTTGGGCGTATTTTTTCTTCTCCCTAGTTCACTTTGGTTGGTAATACGCTTGGTTTGAACGTAATACTCATGCATGCCTATGCGATATCACGTCATATGTGAAAAATATTATGAATATTTTATAGGCGAGTATATAAAATGAGTTCTACACTTACGCGTCGGGATTTATTCCAGAACTTGAGGATTCGAGGTATACCTATACTTGAACACGAGTAAAAATACCAAAGACTACTTGTATTTCCACGTCGTATCGGTTTTGGAATTTGGTGAATTAAGCTCCACAAAACAACAAATCAGATGAGGGACAAAGTGACGAGACCGCGACGAGGGCATGGTTAACTGCGTGGAAGGCGAATATAATGAATTTTCACTGATTTTCCGGTTATTTTTGTAACATTTACTGAAAAATCAGTGAAAATTCACCGGAATCTCAGTGATTTTTTCATTGATTCCCCTGTGCTACAATTCTGACTTTCTTCCAGTGATTTTCACTGATTCCAGATTAAGAGAGCATACCCAAGTCGAATACTGGCGCAGTTGGGTGATTCTTGGGCCTTACTGAATTGGAGAAATATGGTATCCACTATCCACCGTACAATGCATGACATGTATCGTTTTATTAATCGTTGAAAATGGCATCCCATACAATGGGAATGAGGTAACATTCGCTTCAGATGAGGCTAGTGTCAAGATGGGAAAGAACAATTCTGTTTCAGTTCCATCGGAGAAAGATAAACATAGGTGGATTGAAATACCTCGCAATCTTACACATGAATGGTGACATTAAGCGAGGTTTGAATTACAGTGATGTAATCACTAATCACCAAATAAATTACCAGTATAATGAACATTTTAAAATTACAGCTTATTCAAACGCACCCATTTAGGTAATATCATTTCTGAAGCAGATGATTCTGAATAATCCAAACTATCAAAACGCTGAATACTTGGTAGATGGAAATGATATACTTTGACTGATATTTAGATCAAAAAGACGCCAAGAATAGAAAGTAAAAGTACTGCAGGGTTGACCGCCAACATCAAAGACTCAGTATCACGAGTAGAAACCAAGCAAATCAACTTTAGAACAAACAGTTACCACCCATTTTCTGAAGTAAGATGTCCAGATCGATTTTATACTTTTTTTTGTTTTAATGATACTTAAGTTGATTGTTGAAATTCATGTTTTCGAAATTTGTTTTGTAAATTTCTGGTGAGGGGTATGTAGTGCTAGGGCATATGTGTAACCAATGTAGTATTTATCCTACTCCCACACACCGCTTAGTTCCTGACGCATATATCAACTAAATCAAACCGCATTCATTTCCACACTTATTTCAATAAGGATAGTACCACCCTCACCACCATCCCAGCAGTGACAATCAAAACTTTTTCTCGTTTATTTTTTCCTGTTCAGAGGCTAGGATTATTTGGCCAAATCATTCACCATCACGTAATGATTCCTTTAACCATTAAACTTAGAAAACTCTCGGGTCTAAAAACTGCCCATGGAGAACCTCAATACGTGTAGACGTACGTACTATACGAGAAAAGTGTGTGTATACCAAACTCGATGATTAAGAAATAAACGTAGAGTAATTCGTTTAGTAAGTATCTATAGGCAGTAGAAGATACTTACAACTCCATCACGAGGTAATATTTATTTTTATCTTCGTATGTTTCTAGAAGTTGAACGATATTCGGATGGGTCAATCTGAAACAGAATTGTATCGTCGTGCTTCTCAATATTATACCTACATACGTAATTCATGTACATATGTGCGGTGTTCGTTCGTTTATTCGTTTGATTATACCAGCGCAACAGGCGACGACAACGTGATGAGTATTGTGAAAAGGACATGCGGAATAGCGGATATACGTACTATAAGTAGGTTTGGTTATAATACGAATTCATTCGTTCATGCGTTATAAAGGATAAGTACAGAGGCGTAATAATGCGGTTAAATTAGACTTGTACAGACTATAGAAAAGGATAAGTCGGTATAAGTAGGATAAACATGTTGTACCAATATCAAGTGTACAAAGTATAAAATTATAATCGAGACAAAACATTATAAAATTATGTATATAAAATGTTTCAGTGACAACGTATTTATCCAAAAGCTATTTAGAAAAGGCCTCAGGTGACTGTACATCTCCTCAGTGTTGGTTAAAATTGTCAATTTCATGCTGACGGCAATATTACAGCGCTTCTCAAAGGCTTCGGATTTACAGCTCGATATATTCCGAATAAATTTCGATTATCCTGAGGCTTAAATTTCGCTTTCGACGAAACTAATTATACTCGTACTACCTAATTTCTAAATTCAAGGTCAACACTAACAGGAAATTCTAATGCAACACGAAGCTCATTTTTTAACTAAATGGAAAATTAAACTGATTAGATACCTACTCGAAAATTTGTGAAATGAATTAGCTGATTTTGGTAAGAAAAAAAGTTGGTTTGGTGCAGAAATGAAAAATACTAAAAATTGTAGCCAAAATAATTACGTTCACAGCACTGCCTCGAAACGTGAAAGGTTGTGTGACAGGAGGCGTTGGCCCTCACTCCTTACAGTGGTAACACTGAAAGTGTGATTATTCCCCCCGGCGTATACGTTGGTATACGCCACGTTCTCCAGTAGTTATCCGCAACTGAAGAGGAGATGGCTACTCATAGGTGTTGTTAAATGTGTCTTATACAGTAAATGTGCATAAAGTGTCTAATTGTTTTAGTTAAATATGTTAATGTCGTATATTTGTTGTTCATCTCTCCATATATACCATGTTACTACAGCTGAAGATATAGACCATGACAATTACATCCATCTATAACCTTTACATTGGCGCCCAATGTGGGGCACCAATATTATAGTTAAGCAAACCTTAGTTGACTTAAGGAAACACAGACTATAACGACACGTTGAACAAAAGGTACACGTTCGAGTATTACACTCGGGGACTAATCAAACAGAACTACGCACTCGCATATCCTTTCACAGCTACGTACATAGCTGGGGAAACAAACCAAAACCGTCGGTGTTACCACTTTAGGTTTGGAGGGCCATCCCTTCCCATTACACATAGGGGGGTCGAGGAGTCCGACTTTTCCCAGTCATTCATGCCTTCCTCAAGGCTGGTAGTATTCGGCTTGTCTTATGCGTAAAGCCTGAAGGGGCATATGTGATGGGAGGAGTTGGCCCTCTTACAGTAGTAACACTGGAAGGTGTGATTGTTCCTCCAGCATTATACGTTGGTATACGCCGCGTTCTCCAGTAGTTATCCAAAGCTGAAGTGAAGAGGAGATGGCTACTCATAAGTGTTGTAAAATGTGTCTTATACAGTAAATGTGTATAAAGTGTCTAATTGTTTTAGTTAAATATGTTAATGCAGGCATGATACAGAGTTTTAGAATTTTTTAGTTACTTCAGTGACCTTTTTAGGTGAAAAAAGTGACCAAAATTTCCACAAATGTGACTCAATAGAGAAAAAATAATACTTTTATGAAGGTTTTTTCCCCTCAACTCTGCAACAATGCAACTTTTGACTGGAAAAATTCACAAAATTCAAAATGAATGTATTTTTTCATTACATCGGACAATAACTAACATACAAACTGAAAAAAACCAACAAACTTCAACTCTATACCGTGTACCAATTGCTGCCAGACAAACTCGCGAAAAATCCGCGCGCTTTTTTCCACATCATAATGGGTGTCAAAATGCAGGAATTTAAAAAGCAGAGCAAAAATGTCGTTTTCTTATTAATTTTAAGAAACAGAATGAAGATATTCTTTAATAAACGTGTATTTTATTCAGACTAACACCAATTCAGACTCAGAATTGAATTTTAAAAACAAATTTCATGTGCTTATCTTCTGAAATTCTGCATTGCCACTTAAATTACAGATCTTTCGTCCTTCATTTTCAAATTTTTGTTTGCGTACTTGAAACGTGATTTTGGAATTGACATTTCACTGGCATGTTTGATTGAAAAAATTTGAAATTTAATATGAGCGAGAAACATTTCAGGAGCGATTTAAATTAAAATAAAGAGTACATTGTAGCCCAAGCGAAGCGAGGGCGAAAATTTTTGAAAAATTGCAACTTTGGCTCCAAAAAAGACGTTTTTGTTCACATTTATGCATAAATTACACGAAAAATGTCAAAAATCCGTACGCAGTTTGGAAAAAATCCAGTAATCGAAGTAAGAGCGGATCTCGTGAAAACTGAAAAAGAATAACGAGCTTTTTTTTTCAAGAGAAGAATGTAAGTTTCGTTGATTTACGGGCAGGAATTTCGATTTTT
>FIZT01016607.1:0-12763 GCA_900065295.1 Paracoccus marginatus | reverse complement strand
AAGTTTGAAAAAAATCGGTTGAGAATTCAAGGAGATAGGATTTTTAGCTTGAAAATCAGGTTTTTTGGGGCCCCAGCCCCAAGGGGGTGGGATAAAAATTTGCTCTTGCGCTCTAAAATCATCTTCTACCAAGATACGTCGAATGGCATAAAAATTTTGCCAAAGTTCCACCAGAGGAGATAATTGACCTCCTTACCACACCAGAGCCTTTATATTTTTAAATTTATTTTTCAAAAATTAATTCTCCAGCATGTTTTCAGAAAAAAACCCGCTAGACTTTTTATTTTCAAAATGAGATTTTTTAAAAAAATTCTCAAAATGAAATTTTAATTATTTTTTTACCAAAGAATTTTGTTCATTTCTTTTAAAACATTGATTCTGTTAAATAAATTAATGAAATTTTGTAAAATATTTTTAAAAATAAAGTTTTGCCAATTTTTTCGAATGAAAAATCTTGGTAAAAACCTTGGAAAATTTTTTTAAAATGAAATTTTGCAAAATTGTTTTGTCAATAATTTTTTTTTTTGTAAAATCCAGCTTTGAGAATTTTTTTGATGCTGAATTTTGTAAAAAAAAAAAATTCCAAAACCAAAATTTTGCATTTTTTTCAGAAATGTTTCTGAAAATACTTAGAGTAAATAAAATTTTTTTTGCATCAAAATTTTGCTAAATTTCTATAAATCTGAATTTTTAAATTGGATTGGAAAAAAATTAAAATTTTTCATTTTGAAAAAATTTGGAAAATTTTAGTTTTGGTTGAAAAATTTGTTTCAAGAGGTTTTTAAAAAAGTAAAATTTTCTGCGAAGACAAAAACTGGGAGGAGAAGGGTCTAGGGCTGGAAATTTTTGAAACCCTTTCTCGAAATTTCTTCAAATTTTTTTTCAGTGAAACCCGTAAAAAAAAAATTACAGATTTTCTCAGCTGTAATTTTATAAAAATTCGCAATCGACTTTTTTGAACGACATTCCCGTTAGATTTCTTTTTCTGCGAACTGTTCGCAGTTTAGTTGATTTTATTGGGAAACCGTTAAAATGCGCATACTATTAAATAAGGCGGCTCGCCACTCGTAAGATGATTTTTTCTGCGCTTTTGTGGTTAATGATTAAGAAAGCTTCTTGAACCAGTAATATAGCATAAGTATAGCGAATAAATAAATACCCTAAAACCTGACCACTCGATCGATTTACTGACCTTGTGATGTAGCCACCACCACCGTCAACGTTTCTTGTCACGTATCCATTAGTACCTTGTACCTTCCTATACCTATCTTAATACAATTATTAGGTATGCATACATACACACGATTCCACACCGCAAATCCGCTTTACGATATTTTATATTCCTATTTCTGGATCAGCAGCGTTCAATATTTTGCACGTATATATGTAGAATCGTAGATCTAATCTCACTAACGAGTGGCTTTATATGTGTAGTTTATAATGATGTGGAGAAAAATAGCAATCATAATTGTTGCAATGATCCGATCGATTCTCCTCTACTGACACGTACTTCCTAAATTGTAAATATATGTGCATAATAATGGGTTAGGTTATATTTCGTAAGAAACTGGTCCAAGCCAGATTTGGTACGAAGCACTTATTATATATTTGGTACCTATTTGAAAATATCTACCCAACTTTTTATTAACAGAATGGTGTTCTTTCTTTGGTTATGTTTTAGGCAAGAAATTCGACCGATAAGAATGAGCTCCTTTTCAAGATTTTGGTCATCGGCGAACTGGGTACAGGAAAAACATCGATCATTAAACGATACGTGCATCAGTTCTTCTCGCAGCATTACAGAGCCACCATCGGAGTGGATTTCGCGTTGAAAGTATTACAATGGGATAGCGATTCCTTGATCAGATTACAATTATGGGATATAGCTGGTAATTGTCTCCTTTCATACAGCAACGTATCCTAATATAGCACAAATCGAAATCGCTCTAGTATCATTAGCACTGAGTCATTTTTATTTCGAGTTGATGCGAAGACGGGATGTTTTCGTTTTTGATTCGCGTGACTAAGATAAATTGCCTAGGAAAAAAAAGTACGAGCAATCGATAAAAACGGGCCAGCTAACGCCCCGATGCGATTTCGCGACGTTAGGATATCATCAAATCTAATTCTTGTAATTCGTCAGTCGTCGCGTTTGAATCATACACGAGGAAAAGTCACACTTTTCCGAGTACAATCCAAAGCCAGCTTGATCGAATCGTCGAATTCTCGACAATTTGCACCATTCGAATTGATATCACGTTTATTTAAAGAAAGGTCTTATAGTTTTTTCGCTTCAAATAGGTAGGTACACAATTTGCGCCATCTTACGCTTGCTTACGAGAAGATTGCCTAATGGCGTAGGTATTAATGGAAAATAAGCAAATATTGCGTAATCGAGATACCATCAGTTGGTCGGAAGATCCGCGCGATGTAAAAAACAAATATAGGAAAAAATGCGAAAAACTTGATTCGAATCGTAATCTGACTGTTAGTTCGCATCCCAGTCTCCGTTTTTCAAACTGGTTTTGGTCATTTGGAAATTAAAAGGAGTAGGAGTTCGCGAGGACGATGGTACAGGGAGTTGTTTTCATTCCGGTGCCAAGGTATTTGATAGACGGCGTCGAAAAAAATTTGAAATTCCAAAGTCCTTGCTGAGAGCAACAAAATTTATTTGTCGAGAGGCGCGAATATGACTCGCGCGATGAGCGAATACGTAGTACCTACCTATTTATGTACCTTATACTTTTTTTTAGTCTGTGATTGCGAGTATGAAGTAATTATAAAGTTATGTTAATTTGTCCATAGGTCAAGAACGGTTCGGTAACATGACTCGAGTTTATTATAAAGAAGCTGTCGGAGCTTTTATTGTGTTCGACGTAACAAGAGTATCGACATTCGAAGCAGTTACCAAATGGAAACAAGATCTCGATGCTAAAGTACAACTTGCCAATGGTGAAACCATACCTTGCGTTTTATTAGCAAACAAAGTAGGTATCGAGTTCCCCTCGGTCCACCATCGCTATTTACTTAATGAATAGCGAGTAGCTAAACTGCAAAATTTAGTACGATTATCGCTATCTTTGTAATTACAACGTAGGTACCTACTTTATTAGCATGCAAACTATAATTGAGGATTTACTTGCTACGTATGCTAGAAAGAGGTAATAATAATAATAATTAACACTTTTTTATTTTCTTTGTTTACGTAGTGTGATCAACCAAAAGAAGGAATAGTCAATAATCCTAATAAAATGGACGAATTTTGCAAAGAAAATCAATTCGTTACTTGGTTCGAAACGTCAGCCAGAGATAACATCAATATAGACGAAGCTACTAATTCCTTAGTCGCCAAGGTATGCATAATCAAAAATTTCTTCAGTTTCCAAAAATGACTGTATTGAATTTTTCTAGAAAAAAATGTGAAAAAACTAGTTTTTAAACGACACGAGGTAGCTGTAGAAAATTGCGAGGAAAATAATAAGATGCAAAATTTAGCGTTAGGAAAAAAAGTAAAAGTATTTCGTACGCAAATAAGATTTATAAAAAATTGTTTTTCAAAAGAAATATCACTTTTGGACAAAATTTAAGTGGAAAAAAAATTTGAAAACCATTTTCATTATTTTTTTTTAGTGAAAATATCATAAAAATTTAAGAGTATTGCTAAAAAGGTTGTGGAATAATTTTCTCCCCCCCCCCCCCTCCAAAAAAACAAACGTTTGAATAGTGTTTTTGAAGAAAAGGCTAAAAATTGAAAAATTAGTTTTCCAAATACAGGAAATGTTTCAAAAAATTTATTTTTTTAAAAAATTTATTTTTTATTTATTTTTTTTTAAAATTTCAGTTTTCGTAATAAACAGTTTATATGAGACTAAGAGTGATTTTTCATTGACTGAATTCAGGCTGAAAATTTTTCAAGGATCGCAATCGGTTTGAAAATTGATCTGGGAAAAATTATTTTTTATAAGGGGGGGGGGGGGGGCAGCTATTTCTGTTTGAAAAAAAAGTGGTGAAAACACTTCCTACGTGCATAGATAGTTTTTTGAAAAAAAAAATCAAAAGCGACACATTACTTTTTGCTCAAGAACTGGTTTAAAAAACTGCTCATTTTCACAAAAATGAAAAAAAAAAACCATTAATTTTATTAGTTTTTGAAAACATGAAGAAAGTATTTTTTTTTTTTAAATTTTGGTTTGATGAATATTTTTCATGTGAGGGAGGACTGGGAGGAGCTAAAATTGTGGCAGGAGAGAAAATAGTGAAAATAATTTTTATGAAGTGATTTCTCAAAAGAAAAATATCAAATCATTTTGACAAAATTTGAATAAAGTTAGAGAATAGTAAAATTTTTAGTCAGCTTTTTTTTTGTAAAATAGAAAAAAAAATGAATATTTTTTTAAATCTTGAAAAATTGTTTCAAAAATGAAAATTATTCCTAAAAAAATACATTTTTTGAAAAAATATTACGTCCCTAATGCATTTTTTAAAAATTGAAAAAAAAATTGGGAAAATTTATGAAATAATTTCTTTTAATTTTTTTTCACGAAACTTGAAAAATGTTTTTAATGAATTTTTCCGTTTTTTTTTGACAAATTAAAAAACTTTGAAAATTAAATTTTGAACATTTTTCGTTTTGATGATGTTGCAAAAAATTTTCTTCGAGCAAAATTTAGTAAAATTTGTTTTTAACAAAATTTAATTTGACAATAAAAGCAAAATTCACTTTCAGAGAACTTGAAAACTATAATTTTTTGAAAAAAAATCAATCACTTACTTACTCGCAGTTTCTATAAAAATTGAAAATTGTTCAATTTTCGAAAACTCAAGAAATTCTACTTATTTATACAGCAAATATTGTCCTAAACACAAAATAATTTGCAATCGATACTAATTATTTTATTCTTTCTTGCTTTCTCGCAGATAGTACAAAACGAACAAAAAAGACAAGAAGAAAAAGAAACCACGAACGGTACCGGAGTTGTCAACATCAGTTTAGAAAATGGCGAACCCACCAAAAGTAAAATTTGCGGAGCTTGTTAATTATTTTATTTATTATTATTTTTTTTCAATGATTTTTGCAGTTTATGTTTTTTGGAATTCAATTATGTGTTCAGAGTTCATTCAGTACAATCCATTTCCTGTAATAATTTGTTGTTTAAGTTATGAATTTCACTCTTTTACTTTTTGTTGTATTTTTGAGTTGTTTACTTAAGTGAAAATGTGCCTTCAAATTTACTGTCATTTTTGATGGTTGTTTATTATTGTGCCCTCTTTTTGTTATACCTATTTTTATAATTATTATTTTTCAAAAATAGAGTTATTCGTAAAGCGTTAATATTTTGTTTGCGTTTGGTCGAGTATTTTTCTCTAGTTGAATCCCTATCGAAGCATGGTTTAAAATTAATCACGTTTGATTATTTGGTCGAAAGAAAATTGAAGTAGGAATGAAAATATTAAGATAACGAATTTTAATAAATCATGCGAACAACGTAACGGTTCAGCGTGTTTATCTGTCAATACGAGTACTCATACTTGAGCACTTCGTCGTGATTAAATTGAAAATTTCAACGTAGCCGACGTAATTATCTTCATAGATTATTTTCGTTCAACTCTTATACGCTTTGAAAATTGTAAAAAAAAAAACAACATACCGTCGACTCGATTAAATTTTTCAATATTTCCATATTGTAAAATTTTATTTATGACTATTCGCATAACTGAAAAAAGGAACACGAAACATTTTCAAATGAATGAAAGCAATATGTGTAAAACATGGTAACGTTGCTATAAAAGTGTAACTAATGCATCCTTATGTTCATTTTATGAGTATTATGTTAGGAAAACATTTACAAAAGTAGTTTATCCTTGGTAACTTCGTGAATAGCATTCGCTATATAATCGACATTTTTGGAAGACACTCCAGCCATAGAAATCCTACCATCCTTGGTTAGATAAATATGGAAATCCTTCGTTAATCTTTCAACCTGAAGAAAAGAAACACCACGAACGTTGAACTCAGATAGAATAATAATATTTAGCGAAGTAAAAGAATTTACCTGTACTGGGTTTAATCCGGTATAACAAAACATTCCAATTTGATCTGTAATATGACTCCAATCTTTGGTTGACCCCTTCTTTTCAAGTTCTTCTTTGAGTAGAGCTCTCATTGAAATTATCCTTTCTGCCATTCCTTTCACTTCTGACAGCCTAGAAATGATTCAATAATGTCAGTTTGATTTTTTAAAAAATCAAAATACGAAAAAAAATCAAGAAAAAATTTACCATTGCTCTTTAAGTTCCGGATCAGATAAAATTTTCATAACTAATCTTGCCCCGTGTATGGGTGGGCTGGAGTATAACGGACGAATTATTATCTTTAATTGAGAAAGAACGCGAGCAGATTCTTCCTTACTTTCTGTAGTCACGGTTAACGCACCAGCTCTTTCGCCTAGTAAAAATTAAAATCAATAAATCAACATCATGAATTCTCATATATAATATTGACAGCAAATCTATGTACCATAGAGTCCCATGTTTTTAGCAAATGACTGAGACAGTGCCACGTGATGGCCTTCTTTTAAAAATAATCTCACAGCAAACGCGTCTTTTGAAACATTCCCTAGAATTAATAAATGAAATTACGTCAAGAGGGCCAAAACAAAAATTGAAGAAAAATGCCGAGTACAAAAATTACCAGAAGCGAATCCTTGATAAGCCATATCGAAGAAAGGAAATAGTTCGCGTTCTTTGATCAGTTTTGAAATCTCCTTCCACTGTTCAGGTTTCGGATCAACGCCGGTGGGATTATGAGCACAGGCATGCAACAGAATAACAGACCTTTCCGGAATATTCTGAAATTAAAGATTTCAATTATCAGCAAATTTCGATTTAAAAATGTCTCAGCACTAATTTACAAATCTTACTTTTATGTCTTCCAACAATCCGTCGTAATCCAATCCACAAGTGTTTGGATTATAGTAACGGTAATGTTTCACGTCGAGTCCAGCGTGATTGAATACTTTAACGTGATTTCCCCACGTAGGTGTAGGAATCCAAACGCATTTAACGCCCGGGAAAAAGGCATTAATAAATCTAGCGCCGATGGTTAAAGAACCAGTGCCGGAAATTCCTTGAACGGTTACAGCCTTAAAGGGAAAATAATAATTTACGAAGAGTTGAAATAAAATCAAAACATCAGTGAAGGTTTCATAGATGACAAACCAATTCATTTTTCAAATGAGGACTGTCTTCTCCCAAGGCTAATTGCGCGCTTAACTTGCAAAATTCAGGAAACCCAGAAATAGGGGCGTATTCTTTATCGGGTTTTTCAGCAGCTAAACGTTCTTCTGCCTGGAATATACGAGTTTAAAATTAGATAAATCAATGAAGCGCGCATTTCGAAACATTCAAGTGAAAGTGAAATTTTTTCAATATTCGTGCGTGTCTAATCTAATTCATTTGAAACCACTACGAGATGGTGATTGCATCATACTAACTTTTAACACACTAGGTAAAACATACGGTTTCCCATTATCATCTCTGTAAGCTCCAACGCCTAAATTGACTTTTTTCGGGCTTGTATCACGTTTAAAAGCTTCGGCAACACCTAATATGGGATCAGCTGGTCCCATAACCACATTAGACCACCACGATCTAAACAAAAATACAGAAGATATTTGAAAAATTTTACATCGAATCTTGGCAAATAATAATTAAAATGAGTGAAGCATACGTACGGTACGAGTTGATCGTCGTTAATTTCATCAGCTGCCATTTCAGAGTACAAATAGGTAAAAATTAGCAATGAAACACACTTCAAACAACTATTGAAACCGAAAGCGTACTGTTTATAAATTCGCGCTGAGCGTTTCATCGCGCTGGCGCCGTTTGCCTGTTTGAAATGATAACGATATTTGATAATTGAATTTATTCGAGCGTCTAAATTTTAATGACGGAGTAAAAAAATTCCATTCAACGTGTGTAAATTTTTACTCACTTCACTGTTTTGAGATACTTTAATTTTGTTGCGTGTTTTTTCGCAGTCAATTTTGAAGTTTTTCAACGTAAAGTTTACAATTTTCGTATTTGTCTGTTCCTTATTGTTATCCTATTTTTATGCCATGTCTCAGAGCACCAATTCTTTGAGATTACTATGCGAGAGTTACCAGTCCGATGATGAAACCGAAGATGTGGATTCTCCAAGTCTGCCTGAAGGAAGTCATCCAGCGGAAAGGGCTACGAAGTGAAATTTTTTTTGTAAATATTACCCGTGTTTCACTTTTAAAAATAACAATTAAACGTGTATCAACAGATTGCCATTACCTGAATCTATCCTAAACTTGTACGCGACACCTGCCGAAGTAGTAGATAACGCAGAATTACATAATGGCAGAATGAGATCGTTCCCTCATGAAAGGGGAAACTGGGTGACCACCGTATACATATCTTGTAAGTATTTTAGCGTGAACGAGGTTAATTTGATGCATTAAGATTGCGAAACTCTAGTGGATAAAATCATTGCGATAATGTTTCAGATATTAATGAAAGCTTTTTAATTGATAGATAATTTGGAGCAACTCAACTTAATCTGTGATACCTTGATCAAAAATTGCAGTGAAATTATTGATTTTCACTCGTGCGATGATTTCCATGTAAGTTTAAGCCGAACTGTGATCCTAAGGCATCATTGGATCGATCTTTTCGTCGATGATTTAAAAAAAAAATTGAGAAATGTGAAAAGGTAAAAAATATTTTATCTTCTACTACTCCGTTTTGAATATATTTTTAAAATTTAATAACGTTTCAGCTTTTACGTTGATGTCGAAGAGTTAGCAATTTTCGTCAATGAAGAAAATACAAGATCTTTCGTTGGTCTCCAAGTTCGACACGGTTATGACAAACTTTTAAAATGTACCAAATTAGTTGATGAATGTTTACTGGAATTTAAATTACCAACTTTTTACGAAGTTAGTATTTCACTTTTCATTTGTTATTGATTGAATTGAATTCAACGAGTGCAATTAAATTTTTTTTCCCCCCGTTTTCCAGGATCCTGCATTTCACGTAAGTTTACTATGGTGTCTTGGCAATAAAAGAAAAGAAATAGAAAATATTTTACCAACTTTGCAAGGTTTCCTGGACCGATCGAGTGCTGCGAAGTCAACATTAGTACATGTTAATCAAATTTCTTGCAAAATAGGAAATCGATTTTACAATTTTCCTCTTTCGTAAAATTTTTTTAACTCAGATACGAAAAAATATTCATATGTATTTCATTGCTTAAAAAACATTTTTTGGAAACACTTCATTTACAAAACATAAAATTGTTCTTAACTAAATATGTACAAGTTAATTTACGTTTACGTCTATTATCACAACTATTTTCATGGGAGAAAAAATGAAAAAAAATCATATCATGATTGGTACTTGTCTATTTGAATTAGCATTTTCAAATTCGCCCATGTTAACAGCCACAGTGCCAGTCTTCAGTCTTTTTATCAAATCTGGAGCTTCCTGAGAACCTGTATAATAATTCAAAAAATATTAATCCTACGATGCGATGAAATTATAGTATTATTTTACATTTAGAACTGACTTACGTTGATTTCCGTAACGCATGTTAGTAATGCGGATTGGTGTGATCGGAGTTGATAAACGTTTCTGTCGAACTGATGGATCTTCATTCAAGAGCCAATACGTTAGCATTTCTCCCTTACCCTGAAACATTTTTTAAAAAATTTAATCAGCATTATTATTTCAAAATTCAAGGAGACCGAACTTACTTTAATATGAACCAAGCCTCTTTCTACGCAGTGATATCCGCCCAATTCTTGTAACAAATTTCTTGTACTTTTTGATATGTGAATTTCTAGTGGTTTACCGGTGGCTTCCATTCGTGATGCTGTATTTACCGTATCACCGAACAAACAGTATCTAGGCATTTTCACTCCAATTACGCCAGCAACACAACTTCCTACAACGTTAGGTATTTGATTCGTGAAACGTTTCCATCTCGAATGATGATTTTTGCGTAGAATAATTCCTCACCTGAATGAATACCGATTCGAATTCTCAATTTTTCGTTAGGAATATGCTTAATTTGGAACTGGCCAACTTTCTTTAACATTTGCAAAGCCATTGAAGCTATTTCGCCAGCGTGTCGGTTCCCATTTTTTACTGGTAATCCGCTAACCACCATATAAGCGTCTCCGATAGTCTCAACTTTGTACACATCGTATTGACTCAAAATCGAGTCGTAAGTGGTGTACAGTTCGTTGAGTAAATCAACAACCTAATGCAAGCGTCATCGTCATCGTCGATTTAATGCTACACGTACTCAGATCAATTGAGCTTACGTTTAAATACGTACCTGTAAAGGAGTACTAATAGCTGATAATGCTGTAAATCCTACGATATCGCTGAAATAAATGGTAACGCAGTCGTAACTTTCGGCTATCACCCGTTGACCATTTTTCAACGTTTCAGCTACAGTACTGAAAATAGAAAACAAAATAAAAGTCATAAATAATTTACAAAATTGTTTTTATTAGTAATTCGGTACATACGGAGGTAACATCTCGTGTAGTAATTCTTCAGTTCTTTTTTTCTCTCGACTGAGTTGTTCAGTTCTTTCACGTACAAGTTCTTCGAGATTATACGAGTATTTCTCCATAATGGCTAACATATTATCAAATATGTTTGGCTTACTGCTCAAAGTAAATGAAAAATTAGACAAATTTATAACCTATCTTAGGTACCTGTTTTTATAGCGAGTATAAAATATTACACTTACAGTCCACTGTGTAGGCCTTTTAGTAGTTCTCGTACTACAACGAAATCGGGTCTTTGATCGGGATCTTGATGCCAACATTTTTCCATACAGTCTATGATAAACTTTTGCGTTTGCAAGACGTTAACATTAGGCCGAAATAATCTACCGCTTTGGTATCCATTTTCAACGCGGTAAATAATCTCTAGAGGGGAAAAGTTGGAAATATTTACTTTCATCGTGACGTACCTATTAAAGACTATAAATCGATGCGTGTACCTTCGTTGTCAATACTTATATCACCCCAAGGACCTGATCTGCCTACGATTTCGTGCAGCAGAATCCCGAACGAATATACGTCGCCTTTTTGTGTACCTTTTATCGAAGCGTTTCTGTGTAGCGATAATAACTCCGGTGCGCGGTACAATTTACGTTTTAATTCTTTTAACCGTATGTCTGGATCTTCTTGGTTAGCTACGAATTGAAAAATTTCGCATAAAGGGCGTTGGGTTGGAATTTTCGACGTGAAATATGACTGAGATTTTGTTGGATTTGGTTCAATAGGTAGAGGTGTGGATGTGGACCTACCAGTACCTTTGAATTCTACTAATCCGAAATCGGATATTCGTAAAACCCATCTGCTGTCAATAAGGCAATTACTTGATTGTAGATTACCATGACAATGGATTACACTTTGATGAAGGTAAATCATACCCTGAAAATACAAAGTTAGTTGAAACTTCAGAATTTATTTTTAAGAAGATTTGTGTAGGTAGGTATTATAACGTTACATTTTTGCCAATTGGCTTACCCGAAGGATATCGGCTACTAATGAAGAAATGAACATTTGGTCTAATTTTATGTCGAAATTCATTAGAATATCTTGCAGGCTACCTCTTGCGTAATATTCCATGAGAATAAACACGTTTCCCGGATCAATGCAAGCGCCAATAATTTGCGCTAAATTCTCATGTCGTAATTCTCGTATCTGAAGCAACGACAAAAATAATAGGGTCTATTATTTGAAAGAAAAAAAATTGTAATTGATTTATTCACTTCACGTGCCTTGACTTCACGCATCATCAAAATCAAAAAACGCTCCTCAAATTGTTTGATGCGGCAACTTATTCAACTATCTTTTCTCTCCCAAAAAATTATAATTTGTCAGTGGCTACTTAACGGGCAAAATTGATTTTGTGCTGTGCAAAAGTAAATCGGTCACGCTTCATGCGTTCAAACTTTTCAGTTACAGACTCTTACCAGCTTGTGAGTTCTGAGTTACAACAGTTTTAATTGAAAAATACTTATCCTAATAATTAAAAAGTAATTGAAAACGTACTTGTATTAGTTCGTTTCGTATCGTGCGGCTTAAATCTACAGTTTTTTTGTGTATTCTCCTCATCACAACTACGTTGCCTTTGTAGTAGGCCAAAGTAGTGCGACAATTTTGCGGAAAATTTTCGTCCAGAAATGTCTTAGCATTTTTATCGACAATCTGTAACAAAGAAAGTTTGAATTTGAAATAGGTAACGATAAAGTGAGTGTAAACATAGGCAAATTTCTGTTACTACATTTTGGTAGCCCTAATCTTGAATTTTGCGAAGTCCTGCTTGTATTTGCAGTTTTGGTAGAGAAATTCATACCTGGGCGAATGTTAGGGCTACGTGTATCCTACATATGGCGCGTTCCACCCTCGTACTCTCTTTCTCCCACCGGTTGACCATACGCGCTCGTGTTCACGTACCGGTTTGGAACCTAGTTCTGCGCGGGCAGAAGGGTATCGCGCCAAGGGATGAGACTGTTTCGAAATGTCATTGTAACGAAACTATTCTTATTTCTTACTATGTTCGTCGCCCAGTGGCGCACGCAAGGGGAGGCCTAGGGGGCTAAAGCCCCCCAGACCTGCGAAGTACTATAGGCGAAAATCATCTACGAGGATTGGCGATACAAATAAGCAGAAAATACACTTTTTTTAAGCCAAAATGGCACAATTTTTTT
>FIZT01016605.1:0-10741 GCA_900065295.1 Paracoccus marginatus | reverse complement strand
ATTTCTGATGATTTTACGCTTTCTTATTTTTCACCAATATTGAGAGGAGGAGAGGGAGCCCCAAAATTTGTGAAGTTTTCAAAATTTATTCAGTTCTGAATTGTTTAAAATTCATCATTTTTTTAGAACCCATGTAAATTTAGATTAATTTTTGGCTCACCTTCAAAAAAAAATTAAAAAACTGTTTTCAGCTGTACAGCCAAAATAAAGGGTCTGAGAGAAAAAAGTCATTATAACAAAAGTTGTTCTACGCTGAATTTCCTATCAGAAAAGTCAATTCAGTGGTTCCCAAAGTCACAAAAAAAGAGTTGAAAATAATCGATTATTTTTGGATCAATAATCGATTCGATTTTTTTCAAATTTGAAAAAATCGATTAATCGATCATTTCAAATAATCGATTAATGCCCATCACATTTGAAGAATTGAAAAATTTCGAAAAACTGTGAAATATTGACAACGTTACCCTCTCTCTCAATTAGAATCAGTGAAAAATCACTGAAATTTCGGTAAATTTTCATTGATTTTTCAGTCAATCTTACGAAAATCACTAAAAAATCAGTGAAACTCACAGAAAAATCAGTGAAATTTCAGTGATTTTTCACTGATTTCAATTGAGAGAGTACCTAGGTACTCAGAAAAATTACCATTCGCAGAATTAAAATAATACCTTTCAAATTTTGTGAAAAATTGCATAAATTACGACAACTCATCAACAATCGTCTCTCTATTTTCAAAATTTCAACAAAAATATGTAACATTTCGCAATCAATTACATACGACAGACTAAAATTTTCAAGTATAGGTAAATCGACATTCATATTTTGAATATCTTGTCTTGGAATTCTCATGATAAAAAACATTTCATTTTGAAAATCAAAACAAACAACATAATTCAAACTAAAAAACTACACCCTCGAAACAATTTCATCGCCAAAGAACCACACCTAAAAATAAAAAAGGAACCCCAATCCATCCTTCGAACACACTTTCAAACGACCTGAAAGGAGACGATAAAACCAAACCAAACACAATCGCTTCATCGATGCACGACAATAAATCACGCTTTCAACTCGTTAGGTAAAAATCAACAATCCATTGACATACTGGACGTTGAAGGGAGCCAGCTCTACAGCCAAGACGGGGTAAACATCTGATCATGGGATTTCTATACGGTCACCGTTATGCGCGTAGAATGAAACAGAAACCCTGTGAAAGAAGGTCACACTCGTACATGCATCATTCAATGAACCGCTGTCCGCTACACACGAGCACAAAAATCCCTAAATAGTTCGAATCGAATTAGTCCGAAATAAAACCGGTTTGTTCTTTTTCATTCTTCTTATGTAGTGTACGTATAAACGCACGTACATTGGCAATATTATGTACCTACGGTCGTTAATGCATCGACCAAAATGTTGGTTGAGCATTTTCAACACCCTCTCGCCGTTCAGTTCAACTCATCACTCGATTTCGTACTTACTACAATTTTTCCTAATCGTTGCATTAGATTAGGCTTGCGCAGATAGCCTACGATATATTTATAATTTTGCCCGTGTAATTTACCAACAAATTACATACATACATCTTTCTTTTATGTAATTTTCAAATCCTACTTCGAACCGTGAAAATATATACGTAAGATGGTACGTTTTTGTTACGCTCATATAACTCATACGCTGATTATTACTTTTTTGACGAAATAAATAGAACATTACCTACGTTAGTTCTCGTATACGACATTTCCTCCTCCCAACCAGTACTACCAGTTCAATTTGTAAAATTTTACTTTTCATACCATAAAAGGAAATTAAAAATTTACCAAGAAAAATGTAAGTACTTTCGTTGAGCACGCTTTGGTTATTTAGTCGATGCAATCACCATTAAGACAATATTCGAATTTTCAATAAGTATCGGTACGTATCATTCTAATCGAATGATTCAACGTCTAACAGCATAATACCTAACTCGTCAATCAACTCTTCATAATATTATTCGGTACACTCGTGGATTAGTACTTAATACAGAAAAACTTTCAATCCAATAAATCATACAGGACCCCTACAGCTCGTACCTCTAACATACTGTACTGACAATTCAATTTTAAATATAATCCATTACCTCGATGCAAATTTAATGACATTGAAATAAAGCCCTATTCATTATCACCACACACTATCAACATCCTGCATATGACTAGGACTAGGAAAAAATTCAATTTACGCAATCGCACTGGCGAAAAAAAATCATATTTCTCGACAATAGAAATACCCAGACCTATATGTACTCCCACTCTATCGAAATACTTCCTATCGTTGGCTCAAATTAGTCAGATAATTTCCCTTTTCAAGAGTCTCATATTTACACAATCGAAATAAAATAAATTTTGATAAGCTCGAGATAAAATTACCCAACTCGAGCGTAGAAATGGGAGAAAAAATTCCCTATAATGGAGTACCTACCTACATATCGACTCGTGTACATAAATGAGGTGAATTGATACGTATGTTATTTCCAATATAGGTTTTTATCCTTTTGTCGTTACGTGTATAAATTTAACAATGGTCCAATTGATTCATAAAAAAAACTGGTTCAAGTACAACGCTTCAACGGAACAAAATAAATTAACTTTAATGATTATGTTAATGATCTGAAGCGGCACAAAACAGAATGCATACTTTTCACTACTTCATAGAATGGATTCTAGTATACGTAGAGTACGTATACGAGTGCGAGCAGGCAATTCACGTGTTGAATATTATACAACGTGAATTTTTGGGGTGTGCGAAGTATACGAGTATGGGAATATTGGGACTGAGAGTAATAAAATTTTCCAGCTTCCGACAAATTTTTGTCGTACATTTTTTCTCGATTTTTCGGCGATAAAATTGAATAAAGGATTTTCCTAAATTAATTCTATTCACTCTGCGGGCGTTTTCAATTGCCATATTTTTCTACTCTGAAAAGATCATTATTTTCATATTTTTTCAACTTGCAGAATACTCGCGGATATTTCTTCGAACCGGGGAATATACCTGACTAGAGTGCATGAGTTTCCTTCGCATTTACTAGAAAATAATCTACATTCGTCGATGACGCACCAGATTATTTTGCAGATCGAAAAGCTATAGAACATAAAATGATGGAAAAATCAAACAAAACTGAAGAAATTACTTCCATGCTATAGCAAAGCCGAATGCATCAATGGCTACTACTAATTCATCGCGATCTGTCTATAATACACAATATCTCTACTCGCAGGCACTGCAGTTATACGTTCAAAAAACACCGTACACACCTTTAATAACCAAGACACAGTACCTCACCCGTGCTTGAAAATTATCCCCTCGAGAGTTCAACAAACCTACACCAACATGACAGCATGTTGCTTCGCATCAACGCACCAGGTACGTGTCTACATGCAACGCATAACGGCCCGTAAAGCCTACCTATTCGGCCTAAAATGTTCGAAAAAGTTGGTAAAAAAATAGTCAATATTGCAACCTCTCGCTCCTTCTCAACTATACCAAAACGGCGCCGTCGTGTAATCGATAAATCACCTTAATGCGTGTGTTCCTGTTACATAAGTTACATTTATAAATGAGAGATAAATGAAGTACGTGTCATTGTAAGAATTTTATTTTTAAAATACGAACAAAAAAATAAATAAGTCCATTAACATGAAAAATAAATGATAAAATCGTGTACAAAAAAAATTCAAATTCGTCAAAAATAGATAAATATATAACGTATCGAATAAATAATGTACCTAATTCGTTTAAAAAATATCACGCGTTGAATTGTTAAAAAATTCTAAAATGTAAAAATTTGTTAATAAAACGGGTAACTTAATCATATAACAACGAGAAAAAAAAACGTACCACATAAAGGTAGAAAGTTAAATACACAGTAATGGCATCCCCAGAATTTTTCCACGTTTAGCGAAACTGGAATTAGTCGGGAGAAAAAAACATAGATTTTTTTAGATGTAATAAAAATTTCCAAAGCATAGGCCGAGATGGATAATTGATTTTTTTTTGTGGGGACTGGGGGTGGGGTGGGGGGGGGGCTCGAGTCCCAGCAGGTCATTCTTAAAATCATTTTTACACAGCGTTGCCAGGTGTGGTGATCTATCACCACAGGTGGTGATTTTTGAAATTTTCAATTTAGTGCTGGTGATTTTGTGATGATTTTGCAAAAGTGGCGATTTTTTGGTGATTTTTTGGCCTAAATTTTGAATGTCCTCATTAAAAAAACAAAAAACGATTTAAATACTAATAAAAATGGTTAGTTTGAACACATTTCCAGCTGAAGTTTATGCCAATATTTTTGTAATCAAGGGGAAAAAATTTTGGAAGGAATTTTGATCAGTTTTAGCACTTATGGCGGTCTTTTGGTCAATTTTTTTTAGCTTTTCTAGAGAGGTTGTCGGATTCTATTTTTAAAAAATGTATCAAATAGAAAATTACGGGTAAATTACAGGTAAATTACCGATAATTACGGTAAATTACAGGTAATTACGTAAGTTATGGGTAATTACATAAATTACGGGTAATTGTGTACATTACAGGTAATTAAGTAGATTGTGGGTAATTACGTAAATTGCAGGTAATTACGTAAATTACAGGTAATTACATAAATTACGGGTAATTACGTAAATTACGGGTAATTACATAAATTACTAAATTACAGGTAATTTACTGTAATTACAGGATGTGGCGATGGTAGTGATTTTTTTAAGGGTTTCAAATAGACTATTGGTGATTTCTCCACTTTTTCACCTGGCAACACTGTTTTTACACCATGAGTAAACCCAGGCGCGAATCAAGAGTGCTATTTTGAGGGGGAGAGGTTAATTTTTTCGTATTTCGAGTTAAAATCAGAAGAAATTTTGAAGCGAAACAAGAGTGAAAATTTTAGGGAAAAATTTTGGAAAAATTGCAATTTTGGCTTGAAATATCAACGAGTATTTTTTTTGCATATTTTTGTCATATTTTAGAGCACAGAATCTTGAAAAAAATTGATATGTCACACAAAGGACGCCATCCCTGGTTAAGTAAGTTTAGAGTAAGTATATCCATAACTCGAGACATAAAATAAAGTCTCGATGCATTTTTTTATCCGTTCCATGTCGTATAATATAATATCTATCTAAAACACACACACACTCACGAGGCTCTACACAAATACCTCATGTATTTACGTATATAATTTTTAATCTACGAGGACGGATATTTTCGACACGAATATACGAAAATCAACCGGCATACTAAAAAGGTTAATGACAACAAAACACACTCGGAAGCGTTATTAATACAAATAATATCTACATGATTTGTAATTTCATATTTTCCAAATCACCAACGTCAATTAAAAATACGTTCGATCACATAATTATTCGAATACCTCACCAAAAGGTACCCGATTAGCCGCCATGTATCATCTACCTCGAATATACGAAGTCAAATTGAAAAAAAGCACCAACGAAGGGTAAACATAAACACGCAGGGTATATTACTCGTATAAGTATAGTCGTATACCACACATGAATCACACAAAAGTACCGCAACGATACTTTTTCAAGCGTTTGAATAATTTTTTTTTTTTAGTAAGGGGTTATTTATACGAAAACAACGATTTTATAAATCGATCTATCACCTCGTCGTATTTCTTATCGGCTTCTTCGGCCAAGAAGCGAGCCTCTTTCAATTGATTTTCCAGAGCGTCCATGCGCTCTTCATCGGCCAAACTGCGATTTTCTAATATCTTCCTCTGACTACACATTGTTCCCGTCGAACAAAACAAATATACCCGTCAGATGAAAAAGACGACTAAAAACGTTGCTAAAACTATGTAAATGGTACTATAAAACTACGCCAAATGTGAGCTTATTCGTAGGCAAAATGGACCAAAATCGTTCATCGACCAGAGTGAAATTAGAACTGAACTCGAGGGTGTAGTGAACGTACATAATGTTTCAGACAGTCTTCGTTCAAGAAAATAAAAATACTATACGAGTAGGTGGGAGTATATTGACTTGAGAAGTGATAAAAAATACGAAAATGTTGTACTTTTTTTGTTCACTAAAATGTAAATTCCCACGAATTGTGAAATGTAATGTTGTTGTTCGTGTTTTTATTAATTTATTGCCGAGTACAAAAAAAAAGTTTTATAAACGAGAGTTGAAAAAGTAAGCCCAGACACAGAACCATAGGTGCAACAATTTCTTTTTTTTTTGATTTTCATTACTTACTCGTACTTATGTAGATACGAGAAATTTCCAGAAAAAAATCTGCCAAAGTAGAATTTTTTATGAAAAAATATTTTCATCAAATTTTCTAATTTTTAAAAAAAAATTTGAAGATGGAGATTTCAATCTCCCCCATACCGAAAATTACACATAATTCAATATTTATTCGTGCATCAAAATGGTAAAATATTGACATGATGATCTCTTACAGAGAAATTCGTCATACCTATTGATAAACCCGTCCGGGATGATGCGAATACACGTCTCGTCGGTGGGAAAGACAAATCAAACCAACGACTCGACGCAAGCTCTTGCATAATAAAATACGTCAAGAGTTGATTTTAGGCAGCCAAACATTCGGAAAAATTGCACAAATTCTTATTCCTGTCATCGCTTTAGGATCCAAAAAGTCGAAACTTCATTAAGAATTACTCATTGTTAATTTTTTACCTTTCGCTCGAGCAAAATTAAAGTGATCATCAATTTCCTATAATGACTCGTCATCGATGCATCGGTATCGACCGCCTCTTGTTCTAAGAACTTTACGACTCATTGCCTATATTACCTACTTATATAAGTATTATTAGGTATCAGTGACTTACTGATTAGGGGGCGGACGTCCCCCCCCCCCCCCGAAAAAATTTTTTGGGGGGGGCCGCCCCCCCCCCCCCAGAAGAAATTTTTTAATTCAAAGTTGAGAAAATCGGACTAAGTCGGGAAAATTGAACAGATGTAATTATTTTTTTTCGATGAAAAAAAAAAGAATTTCAAGTTGAAAGCGAGTCAACTCGTATTTTCACTTCTAAATTGAAAAATTGGTCATTTTCCCCAACTAAGGTTTCATTATGCTCCCAAAAAAGCGAAAAATACAACTTTTTCAAGCTAAAATTTCAATTTTTTGAAATATTGAATGTTGAAAATCGTCAACTTTTTTAAAAAATCAAACATAAGAGTTGGGAATTTCAAGATTTTCAGTTAGGATTTTCACTAATTCTCCTCCCCCTAGAAAATGCCTTCGGTACGTCACTGTTGGGCAGTTTTCCCTATCGTAGACTTCTCTGCTAACTCTGCAGCGTTGCCAGTATACTGGTGATTTATCCCCAATTTTTGTGATTTTTCAAGTTTTCCTTCAAAATGCCAAATTTTGTTCATTTTTTCGCAAAAAAATGAAAAAATTATTAGGTGATTTTGCATCCAAATTTCACAATTTTTTGTGATAAAACTGTTGAAAAATTGAGAAAAATCGAAAATCTGGTTTGAAAATTTGGTGGACGACCTTTTTTTTTGTTTTGCTCTCACGCACTTTTTTAAGGAAATTTTTCAATTTTTTGTGGAATTTCGATAATTTGTTTTTAAAAAAACCAAAAATGGGGATTTTGGGGATTTTTTTTAGGATTTTGAGAATTTGAGAATTTTTATTGCTGATTTTCTCAATTTTCATCTGGCAACGCCGAACCTCTGGCACGATTCAGACTTCGGAGAGTACTATTTTGCATACGAATACCTCACTTTGTATAAAATTAGTCGTTTTGCACTCTAAATGGGTAACTTTTACGCGTAATGATCGATTAGATTAACAATTAAATCACATTATTATTCGTTAACGAACTACTACAACGTAGATCCTTCATCCCTCCCTTCTATCGAGCCGATAATAAAAATCTAGCTTAAATATTAACCTACTTATTGCAAATCACCTATAGTAAAAATGAATAAATGACTCGGTCAAGAGAAAAGAACATGAAAAAAAAAAGGTCCTAACAAATGAACCATACGGTTCAAACACGGATATAACAGCTTTACACATATTTACGTCTAATACTATAACAAAACTATGCAATTAAACCTTAATTATGCTACCTAAGAGAGATGCGTTTAATTGCTTTTTTAATTACGATATACGTAACGTAAAATACCTACACATACACAAGCGTAGTTATAATACGTACGTATTAAGGTGGTGTCAAATGTACCTAACCTAGGTACAATGTGTAATAATAAATGGAGGGAAAAATTCATCATATAGCCTCTACTGTTGTACGTACATGGACAATCTATTACCTTATTTATTTTACGGTCTAACACCTTGTTTAAAAAATTAATCGATCGTTAGACGTATCGATGGGATATTAGCACTTAGTTAAGCTAGTTACCTCTTCATATTTTTTATCAGCTTCTTCGGCAATAAGTTTCGCTTGAGCAAGTTGTGTTTCTAATATGGCCACCCTGTCATCCTCCATATTGGTTCGATTTTCCAGAGCTTTTCTTATCCTTAAGTGGTTAGTAAAGCAAAACATTACACACACAATTCGAGTTTTTTTTTTCGAACTAGATTTTAAATAGGTATACTCGAAGATAATTCGCATGATTATGTCGAATATATTAATAACCAGAAATGACCACGTGAAAATACAGCGGAACAACGCTTTATCGTTTTTGATTAATTTGAAAAAAAAAAAGGATCGAAAAGCGAAAAATCATCGAAGGAGGGTTTTGATAAAAATTGTTTTCTCGGTCGGTAGCACCTGTCGCACTGTAATTCGTGATCCCTCAATAAAAAAGTATTCGTAGCACGAGCTTGAAGACTGAAGAGATCTATCTAATCATTTCGAGAAGAGAATTTTTAACAACACTATAATTTTTCGTAAATATTTCCAGGTGTAAATTTATGACTTTTTTTTAGGTGATCGATGCAGGAATGAAAAGGTCGCCCATTTCCCTTCAAACACCAACTGATAGTGAGTCTAAAACGTATAGAAGACTGCAGCTCTCGCAGCACGAATAATTTCTCACTATAATAAGCAGTAAAAAGAATCATCTAACATCCAGCATATTCTGTACAGTTTCAAACCCAGCGCCAAATCAGAACCGTACACGAGGTCGAGATTCCGTGACCAATTTCCATCCTTTAACGCGTCTCAATTATAAAATATGGTTATTACGAGTTGTCAAACGTCAACGTTATTATTTTATGATATTCCTATCTCGTTCACCACGATTATTGGTTGAGAATGAGAAGCACATAACATACGCATCCGAACAACTCAACTACCACTGATTGCTGTTTCATCGGCTATCCGCAGCTTCAGTGTACCGTCCGAGAAAACAGCGATGGATATATTACATAGCTTAGTTATAAAGATATTGATTGATAAAACAAACGCAAACAAACATCCAAAATCGCATTTACATATACACGCGTACCAATCATTCCGAAGTGACGTTATTGTGTATTATTATAAGTACATGGCGTGCAGACTGTGCACGTACATTTTTATGTACGTACAGATGCCCACCAAATACAATTACACTTCAAGGACCAATTACCCCGTATTTTTAGTCGCTCATCTAATCGGTTTTAATTAGCAGATCTGCTTTTACGATTTCCAACGTTGCCATAAGTAATAGATAGACTTTTTGTCGATTCATTCCCCTTAAAAGTTACCTACGAATACATCGATGTAGCTATCTTAGGTTACGAATCGTTAGGAATTTTTTCCACTTCCCCTATGACTTTTCAATTGTTTATAAAATATACCAAAAGGTATACCCCCGGTTAAGATAGGTGAATCTGCCTAAGAGCTAACTTTTCAAAACTAACCATCAAACATTATTAGGTACTCCGAAAAAATTTTAGGGCGCATTTTCCACCACCCACCTCACCCCCTCCTCCCCACAACCCCTAAAATATCATTTTTTCGTTGAAAAATCCTATTTTGGTACCTAATAAACCAAAAATTTTGTAACTTACATGGTACATACGGGGAGTGGTAACGAACATTTGAGAATTTTTTCAGATTTTTTTTGCACCGCGTTCTAGCCGAAAGCCTACCTAGAAATTTTGAAATCACCATAACTTCAAAACTAGAAGACAAACATTTTTTTTTTGGTTCAAATATGGGTCTACCTTAGCACAATATAAGTATGATAATTTTTTCTGATTTTTAGCTCAGGCCTTGATGAAAAATGCACTTTTGTGCGAAAATGTCAAGTTTTGACGGGGTACGAGGGTGAATTTTTGGTCAAATAAAAATTGTGATTCTACGCATCAAATTATCCCCATGTAGACACTTTTCGCGATAATTTTGGCCTAACTTGAACATTTCAATTTTCCCCCACATTTTTAGGAAAAAAATGGCTAAAAAATGAAATCTTTCATGTTTTTGCAAAATGATCGCGAAAAATGTCTAGATGGGGTTATTTGGCCCGCAGAAACCGAATCTGGCATCGGAATTTTCATTTGGTCAATATTTACCCCTCCCCCCGCCCCCGCCCCCCAGAAACTCAAAATTCTTCAGGTAAAAATTCAATTTTTGCAATTGTACGCAGGGTAAATTGACTCGCTGAACACGATTTTGGTGATGTCTGATGGTCAGTTTTCAAAAGTAGCTCTTAGGCAGATTCATCTATCCTAACCGGGGGTACACTTTGAAGAATTTAATTTTTTAGGAAAAAATTAATTTTGGAAAAAAATAAAAAATGACAAAAATTTA
>FIZT01016602.1:0-14213 GCA_900065295.1 Paracoccus marginatus | reverse complement strand
TTCTCGGTTATTTTAATCCTCCGGTAGTAAAAACTACCGGTTATCCACACCACTAGTTAGCTCCCGTGCGTTCACAAGCGTCATACATACACACAACGACTACTGGTGGGTGTGTCTTCGACCATGTGGGGTGCGTGGATGTGAGAAGTTGTTGTGTGTATATATGAAACGCACCGGAACTGACACATGCGCAGACGGATCAAATAAAGTCGTGACCAAAACTCGTTCACTGGATCGGCGATTTGAATTAGCAGTCCATATTAGTATAAGGTCGATGGCCGGAGGTCATTTATTCCAATAGCTCCAGAAGTTTCTCTTGGGTTTCGTCGATGATTCTCGTACGCTGGACGACTAACCGTCTCAGAGCCAAGTAACCATGCAAAACGGTACCAACCAAACGACCTTTATACTGTTGTTTAATGCAATCCAAATCCAAAAAGAAAAACGACGCCAATAATTCGGTCAATTTTTTCAATACGAAGCCTACATCAAAGGAAAACAAACAAAATTAGAAGAAAAATCTCAAAATTTTATAAATTAAAAACGTTGAATAATTTACCCTGGGCTAAATCCGACGTAAGCGTGGTTTGTTCGAGATGATACAAGTTCTGTATTTCTTGGTTAAATAAGCTCGCTAAAAATAGCAATACTCCTTTCAGCGTTAGATACTGCTTCCACGGCGGATTATCTAGCATATTTTGATACAGATTAGATATGAGATATGCCCAAAGCATTACACTATTTTTTGAGTTCGAGACTTGAGTTGAGGCTGGTCTAGTTGAGGCTACAGGTGGTGTCATAATTAATGCATCATAAGCATTATTGTTTTTCTACAAGTACTAACGTGCAATACGTACGTACCTAATATCTCTACCTAGGTACGTACTACGTACGCATGAATACTCTAATTAAAACTCAAATCTTGCACCTCTCACCTACAAAGAAACAAAATCCGAATATGAAATTAAAATCAAACGGAAAACAAAAATTCAACTGAAGAATGACTATTTTTTCATAGAAACGCATACGTAACATTTTTTAATGGTAATCAATCACGAGTTAAGAATATAAACTATAATAAGTATTACATCTACGTTTACAATTTGAAAGATCTTCTCAAGACTGGTAACTTTGCTTTAACCTTCGATTGCGACGTTAAAACAATAGGAGATAAAGCAGGTGGCCGGCCATAACTTTGCAACTTTTCATATTTACTCCCTACTTTAGCATTTTTAAACGTCGTTTGCTTATCAGACTTATTTTGATCAGGAGAATCAGTCTCAGCCAGTGGAGGAATCGTCGTCGTCGACAATGACGACGAATTGTGGCAACTGTTGTCGCTAACGCTGGATGATGTATCCGTCATTGAATCGACGATATCGTTCAATTTTACTTTACATTCCGCAACAAACGTTTCCAAATTCTGAAAATGAAAAACAAAAAATGAACCAAGTTGAAGGCAAATTTTATGATGGCCGTAATGGTCGCTGACCCTGCTGACTTCAAAACAATACTTACGTTATGACGAAAATGACGATGAATTTCATCAATATTCGATTGTAACGGTGCGATATTCGTCGATTGAACAAATGAACTCAGTTCGCTTACATACAATATAGGAATCTTCCAACACAGCCATCCTTTTTTCCACTGCAAATTTAAGCCTGCGACGATTTTTCCGTTTTCTATCGAATCTCCAAATTCAAAGTTCTGTATGACAAGAAAAAAATGTATTTAAAAAAGAAAGTCTATATAGTTCGCAGCTGTTGGAACGAATTCGGGTAATTGTGATCTTAACCTTTGGATCAATTCGAAAAGAAAGTGCGAAAAATCTTTGTTGCAAATCGGCTACATATATCCGACCATTTTGCTCGTAATTAGTGTTTTGCCGCTGGGGTTGAACTTTAATAATAACACCAACCACATCCACTTCGTCGAATGCAAAAGATTTATCATGGTCTTTACCGCGGTCATTCAAATCGTCAGCACTTCGAACACATCTTCTGTACCACAAATCTTTGTTGTCACTGGCTCTGCATGCGTCGTATTTACTCGAGCGAGTGGAACTCAATTGCAGCTCACCATTGCTATCAAATTACACAACAAACAAAATATATATTAATCAATGTTGAATATTCGGTGGAATCTACTATCCACAATACAAATATAGGTGATAGAAAGCCAGTAAATACCGAAAGTAATTGGCGTTTACGTTGAAAAAATTATACGATCGACCTTCCTTGAAAAAGTTGGTAACATCTTCGCAAGGATTCCAAATGGTGAGAACAGCAGACGCTTTGTTTTTCACATCTTGCATGTCAACCAAACGAAGCTATCAAAAATTGAAGAAAAAAATAAGTTCAAGTAATATGTACAAGGTGCTTATTTCTCCCGAAGTATTTGACCTTACTTTTAATAATCTGCTAACGTGCCTATTTTTCGAGAATTTAACTGGCAAACGAGACTGCAGTCTTTGTTGAATAACATCGCGTAACCTTTCGTTATCGTGACTATTTGGGGAATTCTACGATACGAAAAAAGCATAAATAAACAAATCCCACCGCCGCTCCGTAGAGCTTCTAGGATCTCGTTACACTTACTGTAAGGCCGTCCGCAAACGTTTTTCCATTTTCTTTTAAAACTTCAGTGGTAACTTGAGATAATATGGATTCGATAAAGTTTTGACGATCTCTTTCGTAAGCCATTGTCTTTTTAATTTCAACTTTTTCGTTGTGAAGGCGTGACCAGGATGCGTTTGCTGGTACGTCTGTAATTAGTAAATTTAAAATATTTTTACGTATTATGAAATGTATGTACTTTATTTATTTGTGAATCATTCAACAAACAAAATTTACCTGCACTTGCGTTGTCATACTTCTCTAAAAATAATAAGGGATATACTCTGGCTATTACGGCTTTGAGGTGTGAAATTAGACCACCTTTCGGTAATATTGTCTGTATCCTGTTTACAGGGGTTAGCTCACGGTTATAAAATCCCAAACGAGTATCCCAACGCACACGACGACAAGAATTGGTGCTAAATTTTAAATATACATTTTCGCCAATCTGTCGATTAAATTTTTACTTTTAGTACAGCTAATACACTGGAGTCGTGCGAAAATGGCACTTACTAATACGTACTTGTAATGGATCACACGGTTCGCGCAAACCGACCAATTCAGCTCCAGATATGATTAGCTTACTCCCAGTAAGCAACCTTTTACGCGCGATTAAATTGTTCATTTCTTCGTCAATTTGAGCAAAAATACTGTACCAGCCGTCGGTTAATTCAACTTTATACTCGTTTATTGGGTGTGTCCCCTGTGGTAATAAAGAAATTATATCAATTTAAAAAATGTGCGGTAAAACTATAAAACAATAACGTAAAAAATTAATATCGTATTCTCTCAAAACCTTTTCGATTAGTGCGACGCATAATACCAAGGGTCTGGCTGGCGAGTCGTCGCCTTCTAGTATTCGTTTTAAAGCAGATCTATTACATCGGTCGATTTCTTGTTCGTATTTGAATTTCAATTGGAATAAAACGTTACTCAGAGTCAGGTACCTTGAAACAAAGAAGAAGCAATACATTTCGAGTTACACATATACGTCACATTAAACCACAGTAATGTACAAGTTACCTTCCACCTAACGACTTGGGAAAAAATCTCTCTGTCGAAACTAGTTTCCAAATGATCCATCGATAGTGGTTGGCAATCCATTGATGAGAAATCAACTTCGGATCGACTCCCGGACTAGCAAGAAAACCCCTGGCTACTTCTTCCACACTAATTTCATTTTTCGCGTTAAATATAACAGGAACTGCGTCGCCGAACAAGATAGCGGAATTTGTCCCATTCTTCAGCTGTTCGTTACTGAGGCATGTATCAAATAATAATGTAATAATTGGATAAAAAGTGGCATAAGACGTGATCCAAAAAATATACGAAATGAAAATACCTACCTGAAAAATTGACTGGTGAAGGTAAAATGTCGAGCGTTGGTAGAATCCGTCCGAATTACAGTCGGCAACAAACCGAATTTCAAATACTGAAACGTCAATTTGTTCAAATCAAATATTCAAGTAAAAAATTGAATAATTCACGCATGAAAAAAAGTTCTCACCTCGTCAAAAGAGTAAAATTTTGGTTTTTCGCAACGAGCCAACTGACCTAGAGAAATTCGACAACCTTTGCTACTAACAGCAGCAAAATTGTCACACTCTCCACGACATTTTTTGTCGCTTTCAGTAGCTTCATTAATTAAAGTCGAATAATACCCTCGAGTTGGTCGACAAAATTCTTTCGGTTTATTGGAAATATAACGTTCTTGAAGAGTAGCAGCGGCAGCTCGACTGTTCGATTGCGAGGACTGTTCGTTGTTGTTCTGCGACGACGGAGATGTCTTCGAACTATTTTTACTTTTCTTGGAAGCGACTTGTGAATCTTCGAGCGAGCTTGATTTTCTTTTGGATGACTTGAATGAAAAATTCATTTTTAATGTTTCCAATTCGGCACAAATCTGATCACTGCTGTTATCGCGTTGTTCGCGAGCGCAATCGCTAGTGTTTACTTTACGGACGAAAGTAATATTTAATGACTGAGCGCCGCCACTTTTTCGGGTAGAGCTTTTTCGCTTACTAGGTGCATACTTGGTGTCGAATACGGGACTGGTCGATCTAGATTCAATTTTTACGTCCGAAACTTCGCTGTTTTTTTGATTCTCAGTGAGCGACCTCGCACTAGCATTCATCGTACTGTCGTTCGGTATGAAAAACGAAGACCCAGATTGTTCACTTGATATATCATACAGAAAAGCGCTGGTGCTTTCAGTTATTTCTCTAAACAAATCGAAAGATTGGTTTTGATCGGAAATGGAAGACTCGTGTTCATGTTTTACTTCAACTTGGCCATTTTCTTGTTTATCTTTCGATGGAATAGCGCTTATTGCGGCGCACATTTCCTTTTTCGGTGATGCGCAAATGCCAGCAAGTGGATTCGTTGATTCATCCGACGAGCTCACATTAATGGTTTTATCAGTCCTTAAGGTGACAGTTTCCCCAGATTTCTTACGTAGCTCTTCGCGACTGTCACCAACGTTACACTCAGTTTGCACAGAAGCATTCGAAAATATTTCCGCAGACATTCGCGAGAACTTGCTATCAACTTTAATTGTTTTCTCAGTACATGTCTTGAAACCCTGGGTTGGTTTCTTGAACGTACTGTCCCAATTGCCTTCAAAATTGCATTCTGCTTCGTCGGAAATGTCAGAAAGTAGATTTCTAGATTTTTGCAATAACTCATCATTGAACGTGATCGCTCTTCCAGAACACGTTTTAAAATCCGAAGCAGTAATATTGCTCAACTTTTTAAACGCGCTATTACCGCCACTATCAATATTGCCTGTTTGCTTCGAAACCTTCGAAGATGGATATCTTGATTTTTGTAACAAATCGCTATTCTCATTGATTGTTTTTCCAGAACATGTTTTGAAGTATGAAGGTGCAAATTCGCCAGATACGCTACTGCAATGGCTATCGAAATTGCCTTTGGCTTCGTCCGAAATATCCGAAAAAAAATTCTTCGACTTTTGTAACAACTTGTTATCGATGTTGATCGTTTTTCCAGAACAAGTCTTGAACCCCAAAGCAGTAACATCATTACATTTCTTAAATCCACCTTTGCAATTTCCATCAAAATTGCACTCCGTTAGATCTGCAATATCTGAAAATATACTTTTAGACTTCAGCAGCATCTTGTTATCGATGTTGATTGTTTTTCCTGAGCTTGTTTTGAAACTTGGAACCGCGATCTCATCTGATTTCTTGTGAGCAGTGTCGCAGTCTCTATCAAAATTGTACTCCGTTTCGCTGGCAATGTCAGAAAATAAATTTTTAGACGCTTGCATTGACTTATCATCAATGTTAATTGTTCTTCCAGAACATGTTTTAAAGCCAAGAGTCAAATTTTTATCTCGTTCTTCCAATATGCCTTTATGGTCGTAATTGAAATCCAATTCCGCTTCACTTAGTATGTCTGAGAACAAATGTTTTGCATTAGGAATGGGTTTTGCACGAACATTACGAAACGTACATCGATTGTGAGACGACGAGGGCATCGTATTAATATTACTGGACTTGATAAATGCGTTATTGCATTTATTTTGACGGAGTTTCACATCATCGAGGAAGTTTTCGTTACTTGGCTGGCCATAGATGATATCGCTATATTTATCTACGAAACGATTGATAGTTTTTTCGGGCACATTTAAACGATTTCCACTTGCTGTGCAAAATCCGCTGTAAGAGGTGAAGTCCAATTTGTCGCCAGCGACATTTCGCTTATGATCATATTTTAGGACATGAGCAACCATCGCGAGTTTATCTTCATTCGTAACAGAATTAGCAATAATTTTCGGCTTCGGCTTTGAATATTCAGAGTTCATTTTTAAATCACTTCGGTTTGGCAAACAACGGAATGTTTTGGAATTGGTCACGTATAACATGGGTACTGGTACACCCATTTTTTCCAACGCATATATATCACTTTCAAAGCGACCGAATAGATCTCGCGCAGAATCAAAAGACATCACGTATTTAAACGAATTCAAGATGCGGTGTATCAAATTTTGAATAGCACCATGTTTGTAAACGTAATCATTTCTGAAGCTTCGTAAATTGACATTACTCAAAAAGTAATACGTCGAGTATAAAAAACACGTTATACTGGCACGGGTGCGAGCACCATCACCACTGCAGTAGTCTTTAGCGAAGTAATCGGCAATTTTATTGAAACGAACTTGAATCGTATCGCGATCATTATTTTTGCACGCGAACATGGTCTTGACGAAAGTGCGAAAATTTTTTGGGTATGGTGAGCAGAAACATTCGCAATTTACAACTACAGCCTTTCTTTCAGTTTCACACGTCAAAACCGAATTGAAAATGGTTTTCTTAATTTTATCTTCGTATAGCTCATTAAACGCGATTATTTTTCTTCCAATGAACTCCGTGGATGTGGTTTCGGCTTTAGTTGCATTACGAGGATTACGTGATTGCAAATCTCCTCGCAAATTATGGCTTTCAAAGGATAGAGCAGATTTCGTCAACTGGTCGACAGGTAGAAAACTTGGCGGTTTTTTAATGGAGTCGCTGGCAAGTGGATAGACAAATTTTTTACTATCAATCTTGAAATTTAACGAATAAAGTTTTGTCTTCGATGTAGGATTTTCGGATGGCGTACAGATGTTGAACGATTTGGAATAAGAATCGTCAAATTCTAAAGCGTGTTCATTTAAACAACGAATACGCTGCAACGCTTCCGTGTCTTCGCTTTCGTTCGTCTCTAGAACACTAGATAAACTTTTTCTAACGCTGCATATCTCTGCGGTCAAGTGTTCATCTAACGGTTTTTCATTTTTTTTTCGTCGTTTGATTCTAGCAGCTGCAAATACCGGTGAACAATCAGCATATGGGGTATTTATCACAGGGTGTGACTCGTCAAAAATGTGAACGTCGATTTCATTCAACTCAGAGTGAGGACCGTTCTCATCCGTAATGAACTACAAGAAATGCGAACATGAAAATTAGCAGTAAAGTAACAAAAATAATATAATAACAAATCCAATCTCGCTTACATCTCCAGGTGTACATGTTTGATCAATCGTTTCAACGGTTTCGTTTTCCGCGTACGATGTATGAAGGGAAGAAGACCATTTCAGGTTTGACGAGTCCAAGAGTGGTAAAAGATTGGACGATCCGTTTTTCAGACAAGAGATTGGACTCACTCTGAAACAAGAGAGTGAAAACACGATAGTGAAAAAAAAATTGCTGCACAAATTATTTACATCTGCATTCATGAAAAATATAAACAAAGAAATTAAATCTAACCTGAGTGAAAAGAAAAACTTACGGGAAAACTTCTACAGAGGTATTTATGTCAGTGAACTTCGGATCGGAAAACAAACCATCGTAATCAAATAGTTCGTTTGATGACACTTGATTCGAATCGTGTTTTGTAACAACCGAACAGCCAACGTTATCCTCAATTGATAAAGGGCACTCAGACTGCTTGAGACATAGTTTTTTCAACGGCGTAGAAGTATCCATTATTTTTACTTCTTTATCACCAAAATTTTTTCTCATGCTGAAAACTGATGAGAGCGAAAAAATTGAAATACTTGCACTTTGATTTACCAAATATTCGAAGCATAACTTGATAGTTATATCATACCTCCGCTATTCCTTGTATTAGACGCAAATATGAAATATGTAAGTCATAAATCATAATTGTGACTGATAAACAACTTCAAAGAGATCACATTCTTGAAAATTAGCAAAATCCATACAAGATCCGTGGTCACCAACTCTGCTTTGTGTTGACTTTCTCAAATCTCAGTTGACTCAGTTCTAAATATTCTAATCAATTCTTCTTGTCTTCTTACTTCTTGGAAAAGAAACCGAAGATGAAAAAATGGCGGGATATTGATCAGCTGTTTAAAAAAACTTGGATCATTTTTTTTTGGGAAAGATAATTCATACAAAGTATGTACCTACCGAGCACGGCGATCACACGGACACGGAGCACGTCAATTTCAATTTTCAGGGGTTCCAAATCCAAAAAAAAGATTATGTAAACGGTAAACGTAAACCACTACACGTCCAATATGTTTACACGTAATCAAGGTATCTTGATAACGAAAACGAAACGATTCAAACGATCGACCACATAGGTACATGTTGTATGTACTGGTGACTGGCGTACGGTATTTTGGGTATTTTGTTCGTTGCTGATAACATCATTTGTTGAAGTAATTATTTTTGAATTATTATTCATTTATTTTGCATTATTGTATTAAAATTGAGTTGAGTGTGTTGCTTGAAAAAATGCACAAAACTATGAGAGTTTGATTTTCAATCCGGTGAGTACGGCTGATTTGGTAAAGAAATAGTTTGAAATTCCCGTTCAATTTTTATCTGAATAACAAATCAGTAGATAAAATGTTATTATTTAGTGTCTTAAAACTTCTATTTTTGGCGAAAATTCCACGATCCCACTTGTCACACTTTTTTTTGGAAACTGTGAACTCTACTAATCAGGTCTTATTGAACCTCAACTTCAATTATGAAGTTGCCGGCGTTGATTAACAACTTTCGTCATAGATAGATACGTGTCAATTTTATCCTATATATTTGTTTCCTCTTGCTTGCATTACAGATAATAATGATTTGAAAAGCAACATTATAAAAAGATTTAAGACGACACGCTTTCAACATGTGCGGAAAAGAACTTATTGGAAAAATTAAAGCCTTGATTTTGGTCGGAGGATATGGAACCAGGCTGAGACCTCTAACACTTAGTAGACCTAAACCGCTTGTGGAATTCGCCAACAAATCAATGCTTATACATCAACTAGAAGCATTAATAGAAGCCGGTGTTACAGAGGTAGTCCTAGCTGTATCTTACCAAGCTCAAGAAATGGAGAAAGATTTGAAAGAAGAAGCTCAAAAACTAGGTGTCAGTTTGATATTCTCTCACGAATCAGAACCCTTGGGTACAGCTGGTCCGTTGGCTCTGGCTAGTAAAACCTTATCAGAAAATGACGAGCCATTTTTTGTCCTAAATTCGGACATCATTTGTGATTTTCCTTTCAAAGAAATGGTAGCTTTCCATAAAAAACATGGAAAAGAAGGCACTATTTGCGTTACGAAAGTAGAAGAACCTTCGAAGTACGGAGTTGTATTATACGACGAAAATGGCTGCATAAAAAGTTTCATAGAGAAGCCACAAGAATTCGTTTCAAATAAAATCAACGCGGGGATGTATATATTCAATAGTAGCATTTTAAAAAGAATTAAATTACAACCTACCAGCATAGAAAAGGAAATTTTCCCGGAGATGGCGAAAGAAAACCAGTTATATGCTTTGGAACTAAAAGGCTTCTGGATGGATGTTGGACAACCTCGAGATTTCTTGACAGGTAGCAAAAATAAATGCATTCATTATACTTAAGTATAGTATAATTTCATTTTCTGCTTCAGTCTCATTCTCTTAATCATTTTCAGGTATGTGCATGTATTTATCTTCATTGCGTCAAAAAAAATCCGACAAGCTAACAGATCGAGAAGCTATCGTTGGCAATGTATTGATCGATCCGTCAGCACAAATAGGACAAGACTGTAAAATTGGACCTAATGTTACAATAGGTCCAAATGTCGTCATAGAAGATGGAGTTTGCATTCGTCGCAGCACCATTTTGTCAGGTGCTGTCATCAAATCTCACTCTTGGCTCGATAGTTGTATTATTGGATGGCGCTGTGTTATCGGAAGATGGGTTCGACTTGAAAACAATACTGTTCTTGGAGAAGATGTTATTGTAAAAGATGAAATATATATAAATGGAGGCCAAGTGCTACCTCATAAATCAATCGCATCTTCCGTACCGGATCCTCAAATCATAATGTAACGTCGCGTACAGTTTGTTAGACCTATGTCTAGAGAATTGATTTCGTATTGTTCAAAACTGTCACCTAGATGGAAACTGGGAACTTCAAAAAGTTCAGCTGCGTTTCTTTACTTGACATGAAATTGTATTCGATGAAATTTGAAAACTATTATCATTAGAAAAATTTACCACGACGAAACACGAATGTGAGATAAAAAGTACCAAGAAGCTGATGTAGAACACTTCTTTTATTTTCACTTGAAATCCGAAATTAGACTAATTACGGGTGAAATGTAAACAATTTCGTGTGACAAGAAGTTACAATTAGCCAATTTCCGTAAGGTTAACTAAGGTATACTTTTAACTTGGTGTTCAATTTTTGTTACAATTTACGTTCAGTGATTGAGGTCTAACAAAATTTTTAAATTTTTAAGAAATGTTTTGATGAAAACTGCGGATCAATGAATGAACGAAAATTGCAAAACTATCTACTTCTTATTTAGCCAATTTATACGTAGTGTAATCTATTCAGGTTCCAAAGATAAGACGCGTATGCAAGTCACCTACATATTTCAATTTTAACTTTCAAATGAAATGATTTTGACACCTGCGCTGGCTACTTCTAGCAAGTACCTGCCTATTACATAGGTAGTATTACGCATAAATAATCTTAATTATAATATGTATTCTTACTTACATATTTTTTAAATTTTCTTATTGAAATTTTTATAAATAAAACTTTATTATTACGTTTTATACTTATTTACTAATTGTTGAAAGAATCGATCATTTTGTTGGGCTCATTTTCAAATTACGTCTCTGTTTGAAATTTTGCGTCCATTTATTTAAATCTCCAGTTCTTAATAGACCGAAGGAATTCACTGAAGGAACTAGCAGCCAATGAGAACTAGGTACGTATGTGGTCGTTTTCGATTTTCTTTACGTATTGATGAAAATTATCCCGCTTTCGTTTATTTTATTCTAGTTTCTAACCATATGAGCTCATCAAAAAAGTTCGTGATGTAAGTATTAGTGAGCGACTTTGAGGGAAAGAAAATGGTCGAAATAAGAAAATACTCTTATCTATCATCCGATAGCAATGAAAGTTTCCCTACTATTTTGCATCTACTTACATAACTCGAAGTCTATGCGGAAAATGTTCTAAAACGACCATTTTCAAGGATCAAAATTAGAAGACAAAATTTTTGATCGCAACTTTAGTACCTTTGCCTTTCTTTTGTGCGTATGCGTATTTAAAGGCAAGTCTGCGTACCACCTTTACCTCCTCGATTTTCGAATACCTTCTACACTTCGTAACCTCTTGACATTTACGTTTCCTTTTCAATTCTAGCTTTCAAATTTCACTCATACTCTCTCTACCTAACTTTACTCGAACCGCGTTCCTATTATTCATCTTGTAAGTTGTAACGTTCCAAAACACCCGATGCTCAAAAGTTTATGCGAGAAAAATTAAAAAATTCCAACGTCAACACTGGCCTAAATCTAATGTAAACTTGGTCGAGGACGAGGAGTTGAAAATGAAAACTTGCAAATGATGAAAACTCACGCAATGAATAACAGCTTCAAGAGTGTGAAAGTAATTTTTACCTTCAAAGATGTGAAAAGAAAAGCGCTAATGATTTCACGTAGGTAGTTGCAAAATATGTTCTTTTAACTTGGGACTTCATCAAACACGCATGTCGGCATGTAGTACCTACTACGTTGTATTTTAACGAGCTACTATCTATTCATTTTACCGATGCGCACCTTACAAATTTGTGGAGTAAGTCGTACCTTCAGCAATATCTGAAATTATAAGATGCGAGAAAAACATACCCACATGTAATTTTTTATACGAATCCTACCTACAATTCATACCCCCAGATTTTCGTTTTTTTTTTTTTTACCATTCATCAAATACCTACGACTACGAGGTAGGTAGCTAGGTATATATCCTTCAAGTATTAATAACCTTACGTCGTGCGCAATTATTAGTAAAAAAATTGCTCTAAATTTTGACGGTATTATCGAATTCCTTTTAGTAGGTACTATAATTATTAATTAAAGTGAAGTAACATCTTTCAAATGGAGCACATCTTGAACAATTTTATGCACTTTAGGTATTCGTGTTCGTAATTATGCTAAAATTATATTTTTTCGTTTTTTGTTTCGTTCGTGATGGCAGGAAAAAAGTGACGTAGGTAAGTACCTACGCTTCACAAAAGGCGGATAATGTCCGAGTTTTTATTTATATGCATATAGGTACCTATTAGCATTAGTTTTAGAATACTGCTTATGAGTGTTGTAAAAAAATTAAAATAAACGATACGAACATTTTTTCATTACATTAATTTCCCCTTTCAAGAGTGTGCACATTTTCTACGTTAATTCGTTAATTTTATCGTGAAAATTTACACGCAGAAAGGATGAAAATTGGAAAAGCAAGGGATAAAAAAATACAAAAAAAAAAAATATACAACTGGGAATAAAGTATTTTAATGAAAATTTCTCCCGAACTGGAGCGTAAATTTATTACGACGCAGGCGCTGCCTCACACTAATCCACATCCCAAAGAGCACGTATGCGTTCCTGAGTAAAGAAAAGCAGCTCTCATTTTTGATCAATATTGAAAACTAAATTGACGCATACCGTTGGAGAGCAGAACATCGGTATTGAACTTCAATGACATAAAGCCGCCACCATCAGGTAAAAATACACTGTATACGTTTAATTTTCTACTGTTTTGGTTTCTTTTCTCTCGCTGTCAAGTTATCATTACATTGTTGTTAGATTTTTCCGAAGATATAGTTTTGATTTTCCGATAGGGAAAATTGGGGAGTTTATTGTAATGTCGGTGAACGTGCGTATGTAAACTCCTACCTTATTTTCCGCTTTACTTTTAGCGGTATAAGTATCGTCCAAAAAAGAAATACCAACTTCTTTTGTATACCTACTTATACTTACTTAGACATTTAGTAGGCTTATTTCAATCATACTTACCTGCAGTTTATTTTTACTTTTTACATTTTTAAAATGCTATGAATATAACATTTATTTACTTACGTGAGACGCTGACATGGTTTTTAAAGTGCTGTATCAAGCTTAAGAAAGCTTTGAAAAATCAACATTTCGATATTTAGATAGGTAGGTGTATCTATAAGGATATCCTAAAGTGGCTAAAGTATCTATCACTATCCGCATTGTACGCATCATCGGTAATCATCTCTCTTGCTAAAATAAAAATAATAATTTTAAGTGTAATTTGACATTCAAAAAATTTTCCCTCCCGAACAATCGTACTCAAACTAAAACAATGGGTGCAGTCATTGCGGTTTTTTTGTAAAATAAAAAACAAAAAACAAAACGCTGTGTAGGTATAATTATTATGTCTTATGTCTATATACTTAGTTTGGTAATTTTCAAAGTTTAGGCATTTTATTTTAATTTATATATTTACCTATTTCTAATCATTTTACCAATTACATAAGCCTTAAGAATGGATAAAAGGTGGATAGATTTTTGAAATACCTACATTACATAAGTTAAGTATGATTCCTGTTGGTGCTTGTAGGAATATTTTCTGGCTGACATTATTGATATACAATATTCCTATACTCACTTGAAACAAATATATACGCCATGAATTGATTATAGTCTGTACAATTTAACGTGATCCCTGAAAAAATTGCACTGTTGCCGAATGAGACACCTATTGTGAATTAGCTTCTATCATTTTTTGCCTGAATGTTTATAAATCAAAAACGTTTGTG
>FIZT01016562.1:0-10991 GCA_900065295.1 Paracoccus marginatus | reverse complement strand
AAAACACGGGCTCGGTGCAAATGCACCGATTGCACCCCCCTCTCGCCGTCACTGTTACCTATACATATTTACCTATTGCCTAGCTATACCTACGTGGCAAGGCTAATGCACTCGTGTGAATGCTAGGTCTACCGCACCGATTTGAAATAAGTATTAATATTATAAATGTAAGGTACGTGTACCGATCAAGGTGATGTAAAAGTTTAAGCCGGTTTTTGAGTCACTGAACATTATACGGTTTTTATAAAAATTCTATTGAACAAAGTAAACTGCTAATGTTTTTACTCAAAGCACTCGTATAATTCGTTTGTTATAAACTTTTAACTATCCTCCCCCCCCCCCTTGTAAAACGCTCCGAATAAGCTTCTTGTTACTTCTATCAATTCATAAATTACATTATACATTACATCCATGCAGAAACCTATTCAAAAATGTGTTTTTTTCATGCATAACTACGAAGGTCACCTGGAAAGTAAGTTTCCTTGTACAAATGTGAAAAAACTAAGAAAATTGGAACTATGCCAAGTGGTACATAAAAGTACGCTGTATTGAATCTAATGCCGTTGACCGCATGATCCCAACTTTCTCAGTTTTTTCACATTGTATAAGGAACCTTATTTTCCGGGTGACCCTCGTAGTATAAAAGTTGCGCAGGAGATTTCTTACCACCAAAAATCGTCATAGCGAATGCAATTTTTTCAGGATAAAAAATTGGAAAATTGTTGAATGCCAAGACTGGTAGCAGGTTCTCAAATACCCACCATCGGTAGATAGGTACTAATTTTGACTAGGTATACAGTTCGCATTTTTTGCGACACCTACAAAAATAAGTTATGATCATGAGAAAAGACATGTCTGAATTCAGTAGATATCATTCAGAAGTTATCATTTCTGTCAATACATAAATACATACATATATTCATGCAAAAATATGAATTTTTTCACGCATAAGTAACGAAGTTGTCCTTGAGATTTCCTGTCGCCAAATCACCGGTAGGTAGGTAAATGTCGCTTTTCTTCAAGAGAAGAAAATTTGAAAATTTTTAAATGGTAAGATTGATCATGGGTTCTCGTTCTCGAATACCTATACCTATAATAGGTACCTACTAGGTATAATGCGATACGCATTTGGCATTTCGTGCAATAGATAGTCTCCAAAAAATGGTTTGTAGATATACATTTTACTTCCAGTTGACAAAATTAAAATTTTCAATTCAACGATAGCCAAGTAGGGTGGTAATAAAGTACCGCCTTGATACTGTGCCCATAAAATTCAAATTATGAAACAATCAAATAAACATAATTATTGTATTCGTGTTCGATTTATTTTTACAAGTTCATAATGTAGGTATGGTATGATATGACCGGTCGAGCCGCCAAGATAGAGCATATCATTACTATAATTTAGGTTATCTCAAGGTTACAAAAAATTTTATCACATTTTGAAAAAATTCACGCTCGACTCTAATTTAAAAAAAAAAGTACATTTAATTACGATATCAACGTGCAAGTTACGTTTACACTTTCAAGATGAATACCCTTGAAAATGTTAAAAAAATTAATGAAGCCGGTTTAAAAGTTCAGTTTTTATCAGAAATATGACGATGTGATCGGGTTCTCACTACAAGAACACGTGCCTGAGCAGTGACCTACCGAAATCGAAATATTGTCGGGGGTTGGGGAAGTCTTATTTCCCATTTACGAGTATTTTTAATTTAATGGATTCTATACCCAATTTTGAAAAATTACCAGACGAAAACTCGAATAGATCTTTTATATTTTTTCTATCGACTAGAATATTGAGAATAGTTCTTTCAATAAGCTCAACTTGAAATTTTTTAAAAAAGTAAGTTTATTTCAATTTTAAAACACGCTGAAAATCTTTTAGAAATTCTTGAATTCATCATTAAATGTTTCTGAAAAACAGTTTTTCAAAAATTGATTTTAAATTTTTTCGAAAAAGGTAATTTTGATAAGAAGAGCTCATTTCAAAACCCGGGAAATTTTTTGAAAAATTAATTTCAACAGCTTTTCAGAAACCAAATTTTTAAAATTTAATAAGTACCTAATTTATTATGTGTAAGGGTATAAATTTTGCACGCAGCTTGCGTATTCATTACATACCTACCTAGTCAGCGAAATCCACACGCGGTAATGGGAAAAATTTTCCATTTCGTTTCCGCTAACGAATTTGAATAGTGTAGGAATTTCCTGAAAATGATTAATCCAGTGTACCTTGATGACTTAACATGACGTGAGCTCAAGAGCTGAACTCGTTTGTAGTTGATAATTGAACTGGTTTTTTACGCGTTGATTGAACTGGTTTACATCGTATTATAGGTACTTGGTACAATATGCCAGTTTGCTGATAAATTTGCAATAGGTCACGAAACGGATTAGTTAGGTATAAGCTTTGTTTGACATGATTCTTCAATGGATGATTTCCAATTGAAACACGTTAAGTTGAACTTCACATTATGACGCGATCTTACCAAATTTCAAAGTGTGGGCAGTAGGCTTAAAATTATGAGGTTCAATTTTTTTCATTCAAGTAGTAGGTAGGCTGGGAAGATGTAGTTAATTAGGTAGGTAGGTACGTATATTTTACCTAATTACCATTCAATCTTTGCATTACTTTAATGATAACATCGATCTACAGGTGTTGAATATCAATTGTTAAATTGGATTGGGTATTCATTTTTACAATTATAAATACCTTCATATCGATGATAGCTGATGAAAGCGAAAACGGTTTTTTATAAAACTCACGTAGTAATGTCGTCATTGTTTTCTGTTAGGTACCAAAATTGTTTATTGTAGCGTAATGCTACAACCATAAGATTAATATCAATTAGCAGAAAATATACAAGATTATTCGTTCGATAAGGAACATGTAAAACATCACATTTATAGTATTAAAAACACGTAAGTGTATAGAAAAATCTGATGTAGGTATCATTGTAATAGTTTTATGAACATTTACGTGTGTATAACATAATTTCAATGGTGTAATGATAAGTAGGTTGCCGGGCACCTCGAATTGGCCTATTGTATTTTTCTGTTAACAAATAGAATTGTAGTAGGTACACGTACATAAACATAACATACATAAACATAACTTAATAAAGCAAAAAAGAAAAATAATTTGTAATAATGATGAAGCGCGAAGGAATCATCTTTTCAATTTTTATTGCAAAATTATGTAGGTACATGTCTATACAACCTAGTACGTATTTAAGCCAAAAAAAAAAGTTGGTAGTAGGTAGGTATATGAATGAACACTCATGCAAAATTTAGGGAGAGGGGAGAATACGCCCACAGAACCAATTAATACGATATGATGCTGTGAAATAGCGAAGGGTTTGGTTTCAATACTGCAAACTACAAAAAGTGAAATTTTATAGGAAATGAAAAAATGCATTCAGTAGGTTTTAAAACGTAAATCTCAGTTAGTAGTTTTTGAAGCAAAACAGGGTTTTCAATCGCATTTTAGGTGGGTTTGAGTAGGTTTTGAACTGACTACGCCATTCGATCTGAAAGTTTCGAAAATACGTACCAGAATCGTTTAATTGAGAAATTTGTGCATTTAATAGGTATTGAAACCCAACCCTTCATGTTGAATTTTATCAAAGAGCATATTTTTACGAGTAAAAGTTGAACTCGCGATTTTTCATGGTGAAGTTGACTTTCAAATCATGCACTTACAAAAGGTCAAAAATTTGATGATAAGCACCATAATTTGAAGTACTATACAAATTCTTCAACTTACGTAAGAAGCAAAGTAACACATTTTTTTCTGATAAGCAGATTTACAATTCAAATGATAAAATTTATTATCTCCTCCATATAATCCGTATTTCCAGGGAATCATTCGATTTTTTCTTTTGAAAAATAAAACTTGTAATAGTTTAACCATTGATATAGGTAACTAAAAAATATTTAATCATTTATCAGGAGCATGATCCGGAGCTATTTTCCAAACATTCCAGTTTCAGCGACTCTTTGCTATTGCCAGGGACCCAGGGACGTTTTAGTAACTTTAATGGCTACGCTTCGCTACTATGTGGCGTATCGTTTCTACAATCTTGTTTTATGTAGTACCTATTAAGTCTTAACGAATATTGTTTGTCACCTATTTCATACAAATCGTTTTGTTGAGCATTAGAGATGTTGAGAACAAATGCAGATTTAATGTCTGAATCAAGTCTTACAAAAATGTACCTAATTAATTACGTCGATTCAACTTTCAAGTGCACATCGTTTTTTTTTTTACCATCATGATGTTCGGCTACACAACTATCCGAGTTGAATAAAATGAATTATAGGTAATATAAGAAGTTTAGTAATGTTTATCTATTTTTTTCAAGCTCTATACTGAATGAATTTGAATTGATCGACTGAATACTAAATTTCAATCAAAATATTCATGATGCATGACTCCAAAAAAAATTAATAATCAAGTTCAGTATTTAAAAAAAAATTAGGTAAAATCATCGAAGCTGCAAGAAAAAGGCGAAAACCAATCACATTTCAGAATATGAGTTGCTGCTGGGTGTTCGTTCTTTTTTAAAAAGAAAAAAATCAAAATAACATGATATTTTTGATAACGTTATCACGAAAACGAAATTTATTTTATTTTTTAAAAAAAATTATAAGACACGTATTTCAAATTATTCAATTATTCCTTCTGCTGTTTTTTTCTCATAAATTTTCAAATTTTTATTGTTAAATTTGTTGATAATGGTTGGTACACTGGACTCTGAAGTTTTTGGATTGTTTTACACACAGCAACTCAATAATCAAATCACGGGTAATTTTGAATTGTGTTTTTCTAGGAAGAAAATATTCCTATTGACATCCATATTCCCAAACTATTGGAATGGTTACTTGATAGACGACACTGTAAAAAAGATTGGCAAGCTCAAATAACGTCTATAAGAGAGAAAATCAACGCTGCTATCCAAGATATGCCTGAAAATGAAAGTATCAAAAAACTCTTGTCAGGATCTTGTATGTATCTACTACTCGTAGATGGAAATCTTCCACAAATTTTGTTGCGAAAGTTTAGCGTTGAACGATTTGTCAGTACTATATAAGCATTTTTCGTAGACTTGAATTATTTTCACTGCTGTCAAATTGTCGACCTCCTGAAAGAAACTGAAGCCGATACAAAAAATCTTTTTGGGATGTATGGTTCGAAAAGAATGAAGGATTGGCAAGAAATTGTTCGTTTATATCAGAAAGACAATGTATATTTGGCCGAATCGGCTAATATTTTATTGAGAAATGTGAAATATGAGGTACCAAGTATCAAGAAACAAATTTCAAGATTAAAACAGCAGCAGCTCGTGAGTTTCCCAAAATATGTTCATATTACGTAAATTTACTTATTGTTTAGCTTGCTGTGAGGTACCTAATGAAACGGTTGTAATTCATTTATAGGAATGCGAGAAAAAAATTGGTGATTATGCGAAAAGCGCCGCATCTGCTCAACGTGAATTAGAGTCGATGAAAAAACAGATTGGAATTTCAGGGAATAATGCACGAAAAGAATTACTGAGTAGAGTTTCACATCTAGCTGAAGTGTATGCAAATGTAACGTCAAATATTAAAGTTTTAGAAAAACCACTGCAACATTACATTGTTTTCTCTCAAACGGTTGCTGGAGTATCTTATGAATTGCCGCTTATTTCTTACGTTATCGGTAAATTTATTTCGATTTCTATAAATAATATAACTTTTCTCAGTATAAGCTAGCATAAAAATGTTGTAGAACATTGATTTTTTGCATAAATACTATTTACTGTTATCTAGAGAAAGGAAATACTACCACTTACGAATGGTTGTATGGTGAACCTCCGCAAAAAATCGAACTTCCGGATACTGATAAGATTATGGATGATACTGAAAATGATGAAGGTGCGGATGAAATTAATTGGGATATATCCGAAGTGAACGACGCCGATATCGATTATGGAATATCTCTAGAAGAGAGTGGCATCGAGGTTGAAGGAACAGAGCAAGAGACAAATGTAGCCAGAGGAATCGAAGCGTACACTGTATTAGACAACCCAAAAACAAGAGACGAATTCATCACTCAACTTGTAGAAGTAAAAAAAATCAACTATCCAATTTGAAACTAATAGCGTAAATTTATATGTACCGACGTGTACTAAAATTTTATTGGTTACAGTTACAATCTTTTTTAAAAATGCGTTTGTTGGAAACTCAAAAAGATAATGATGGCTTATCTCTGATGAACGAGCAAGTGCAAGAATCATCTGAGAATTTGCTCAAAATGCTGGATTCTGTTCAAGTAGTTAAACAGTTAATGACCGATTCAGTTACTCAGCAGTTGCACTTCATAAAACATTCCAAACGGTATAAGAAAAATGATCGGATTAGATTCGAACGTTGAAAAACTCGTATGTATGACATACGTGTGATCTAAAAATATTGCAGGTACGTTGAAAAAGTGGCGTCTTCATTCAATCAGAAAGTAGTTGCAATTGAAAAAATGAAAGCTTCTCAAGAAGCCATGAGGATAAGGAAACAAGAAGTTGAAACCGAAGAAATTGAACTTAAACCTAAATTGAAATTGTTGATGAATAAAACAAGAACGTTACAGGAGCAGGTGAACCTATTTTCCTATATATGGCTGTAATTTTGAATTTTTTCTCCCTTATAATATTAGTTTTGTTTTTAGATTGAAACCGAGATATCGAAAAAATACAAAAATCGTCCAGTGAACTTGATGGGTGGTCTGTAATGGATGACATTCAAATCTACTCTCGAGTATATGAATGAAACCAATGATAATTTGTTGAAATTCTATAATTTTATCATTTTTTCTGAAATTGTTGGTGTTAGTTTATTGTACATACATACCTATTAAGTGTACATTGTTGATTCAAATAAACTTTTTCTAATTTTTGAAATTGCTAAAGGGATAATGTGCATATCATAATGCAGGTATTTCTAATATTTCTTTTGAAAAACGCGGGCGTAGAATTTCAATTTTGAGATAAAGCCATTGAATCCCTCGTCCCTAAAAGAAAACGAAAAACAGTATGACTGATGCAGACGTAATAGGAAATAGCAAACCGATCAACACATCCGCGTGCGTGTTGCATAGTCTTTGTTTTTGAAGGCAAATATGAAACATTTTTTTCAGCACACTGCTGCAGTAATGAATTATTGGTTACGCGTACGCAGCCATGCATTCGAAACATCTCCAGAAATACAGCATTTTTATTCTCAAGAAATGGAGCCCAAACGCTTCGAAACAGTATTTTTTCATCAGTACTCGTAAAGTAAAACACATGTAGCAATTTTCCGATCAAATAACCAACACCGGCGAAAATTTCAATTATTCAACTTACATACATGATCGATTTATCAACACATTTTAATTTATTCGTGGTCCATGCGACTATCCTATATACATTTAAAATTATATGCAGTTCTTATTTATTAGTTTTGTGACCGAATCGCAGGGGTGTAAATCGGTCGTCAAGGAATGAATAAAAAGGGTCTTTTACTGTACACATTCCCTTTTTCAAGTGGAAAAAAATTTCATACGATGGGTCAAAGCACGAGGGTGGAAATTTCGTCAACCAGAAAACAATAATAGTTTGGCAACGCATACTTCAGAATGATAAAAAAAGGGAGGATGTATATTGGTTTGAGGAAAAAGGATGACTTTGTAACCCTTGATTTAACGTGCAATGCGTGGAATGAAAATTCACCCTTGTTGCTCTATCTTCGTCAAGTGATATGTAATAAAACCTACTGTTAAAAATCTTTCTTCTTGAGGTCCCCCTCTGGTTAACACGATTCTCAACAAATGGAATCAAATCTTCGCATCAATATTGATATAACAATTTAACAGTTTACATTTGAAAATTTTTCGAATTTTGAATACCTACTTTTTTTATTATAATTTTTTAATAAATGCTCGCGTTGAGCTGGACGTTCTTCAAGTGATTTTTTTTTTTTAAATTAGACAACCGCGTTTAAATTTTAAAGCTCGTACTTTCCAGATAATTTTTTCCACTCAATTAACTTAACCACCAACTTTTTTTTGTTGTCTACTGTTGAACGAGAGTTGATAAAGACGGAAAATATGCACCTGTTCAAACTTCAAAACTGTCCAGGAGAATTACACCTATGAAGATTAAATCGTTAAAATGCATGTGATGATGAAGTCTTACCTACGAAAGTTAAAAATAATTCAAATTATTTTGATGCAGAAAAAAATGAAAAATTCTCTCACTCGTTTTTTTTTTTTTATAAATTAAAATTTTGCCTTTGACCGATAATAATTGAAGAATAAGAATGTTTGTATCCGCATCACCTATAAATTTTCAAAAATGTAAAAATATGGAGTTGCCAATTAAAATCATTTAGGAACTTCGTAAATCAAGATGTTATCCTTTTTTCCTTCAACCTATAAGCATTAGATAAATACATATATATTTTTTTATTTGATATCATCAGAACATACAAATACGTATACCTAGACCTACCTCTAGCATGGGTTATAACTTTCGGTTTTAACGAATTAAGGAATGGGGTAGGTATACTTACGGGCAGTTTCAACAAAAAACATAGATAATATCATTTCATAGTGTTTATATTTTCAATAGGTTTTATCAAAAAAAAAAAAAAAACACATTCAGCGATGTCATCTATTGAAATGTCTTGCTGTATAAACAAATATGTAGGTATAGGTACTTACACTTGAATATTTATTTTGTACTGTATATCTAAAAATTTTCTTAAATATATTAAAAAATATATAAATCACAAGCATTTGAGCACCTGTTTGTTACGCAGAATGAAGTGGTATTTTTAATTTACATGAAGTTAAAACACCTCGGATTTTAATTTAAATGTCAGAAGCTTTTTAATTCGCAATTTATACTCATAATCGCATTTATCTGTTTTTAATTTGTACTCTGCTCACATTGCACTATTTTAAATAAGGGTCGTCGAAAAGTTGAAGCATGATAATGATAATAATAATAAGGATAATGACGTGATACTATTCATTTGGTAATCGAGAGCACGCTTCTTGAAAGTTTAATAAAACACGTGCGTAGCACATCATAAAGTTTTACGCTCCTACTACAATATGTGCAGTAGTCGCTAGTCGGCCCTTTGACCTTTATTGTGCTATAATGTTGTAAAGGGATCCCCGCTGATACGATATTACTTCTTCACCTGCCGTTACACTGAAACGAAAAATACGGTCCCTTTCGAGAGAGTGACAATCTAAACTCATATAAGCCATGATAGCTACTATACGCGCCGTATAGGTACCGAGACCTACTGGGTACGCGCTTGTGCTACGTGCAGGGAGGTACACGAATTTATAATAATTTCAAATCGTTTTTTTTCGCATCGAAAATACCTTAAACTTTCAAGCAGAAAAGTGCCTATGTACTTATTTATCGAATAATATCCCCCTACCTAAATAACCTAAGCGTTTTTTTACTTGACTAGCACAACTTAATTTTCGCTTTGTAATAACATATCGCTTATTTAATTATACAGGAACATATGTATATTATGCTTATAATACCTTCACTTGAAACATATCTTTAATATTTTACTATTTGAAATTTAAAACTTAAGTGTACTTCCTATGCTTAGGCCTATACCTTCATGCGACATTTCAAATTCCAAAACATACCTGCTATTCGGCTACTGTTCTGCGTTTTTTTTTCAACTCAGAGCGGCGAGATCAAAGTTCCAAGGTAGAATTAAAAATATAATAATTAAGTAATAATGTTTATTTTACGGGAAGAGCGTCTTGCATTTTATAAGAAAAACATCGGCTCGCGGCTCCTTAACGATTGTAGTTTCATTTAATATCTACCTACCTACCTATTTCAAATTGATAACCATCAAGGAGCAGATGTATTGTACTTCTACTTACCTCAGAGCTTCTCTCATCGCCACCAAAAAATTTTTACCAGTGTTTGCTCAAACTTGGTAAATAAATGTGGTCTGCGAGAGGAATTTAAATCAATTAATTGTCTGCGATATTATTTTGTAAGAGAAGTAGCATTTTTATTAACGGCTTTACAGAGTCATAGTCTAAATATGCAGTTGTTCGCAAAATACTTGAGTCGCAATAAATTTAGCGCCTTTTTGACACTCATTACATCGCTTATAATAAATTGGAGCATTTCTTCGGTAGCTTGTTTCCCCAATATATAGGTATTTTTATACAAGTATAAATATGTACCATTTTTACTCAATATCTATTTCGTATGATGGTAGCTAGTAGCTACAAATGTTTAAAATAGGCAAACTCGAAAAAAAAACACGAATAGTTTAATTGAAACAATAAATCTGTAAACTGTAAAGTATGCTCAACGGCAAAGTTCCCCAATGTCATCTAAAACTTGAAACATTTCAGCCAAGTTTTCGTCTTAAATTCTCTTCTTACGAGCTTACATTAAATACCGCATTCCTTCTTCGCAAAATTTCCTAAATTTATCGTTTGACAGGGATGATGGTTTAATTCATAATTCAAGTGTGTATTATCCGGTTAATTCTAAGATTCTTTCAAGTACTAAGTTAGGTATACTACATACTTGCATTCTGTTGGTCAGTAAAATAATAATCGATTTTTTCTTCTCATCAATAACGAACGAGGTAGTTACTTATGCGTCCTATAAATATGCATAGAAAAAATCTGATACTATTGCATTCATTTTCAAGTTTAAAAAAAAAAAATAAGTAAATAAAACCCTAGTTGCTTAATTTATGACATGACTTTGATGTTTATATGTACCTTAGGGTGTCCCACTCCCAGAATTTTCGAACTTTTGAAATTTTATACGCATACCCCCTAAATTTTTTTGTTTTATCCCCACAACACCTTTGAGTCATGTTTCGGCCAAATCGAGTCACGTTAACCCGTGCCACCGTGAGCGTGAAGTCACGTGACTTGACATTATCTTCAATGTACCGTTGCG
>FIZT01016557.1:0-12117 GCA_900065295.1 Paracoccus marginatus | reverse complement strand
AAATGAATGAATTCTGATCAAAAGTGAGTTCCTGACCAAAATGAATGAATTCTGATCAAAAATAAGCTCCTGGTCAAAAATGAATAAATTCTGATCAAAAGCGAGTTCCTGACCAAAAATGAATGAATTCTGATCAAAAGTGAGTTCCTGACCAAAATGAATGAATTCTGATCAAAAATAAGCTCCTGGTCAAAAATGAATAAATTCTGATCAAAAGCGAGTTCCTGACCAAAAATGAATGAATTCTGATCAAAAGTGAGTTCCTGACCAAAATGAATGAATTCTGATCAAAAATAAGCTCCTGGTCAAAAATGAATAAATTCTGATCAAAAACAAGTTCCCGACTGAAAATGAATGAATTCTGATCAGAACGAGTTCCTGACCAAAATGAATAAATTCTGATCAAAAGCGAGTTCCTGACCAAAATAAATGAATTCTGATCAAAAACAAGTCCCTGACAAAAAGTGAATAAATTCTGATCAAAAACTAGCTCTTAGTCAAAAATAAATGAATTCTGATCAAAAGCAAGTTCCTGTCCAAAATGAATAAATTTTGATCAAAAACAAGCTCCTGGTCAAAAATAAATTAATTCTGTTCAAAAGCGAGTTCCTGACCAAAAATGAATGAATTCTGATCAAAAGCGAGTTCCTGACCAAAATTGAATGAATTCTGATCAGAAGCGAGTTCCTGACCAAAATGAATGAATTCTGATCAAAAATAAGCTCCTGGTCAAAAATGAATAAATTCTGATCAAAAACAAGTTCCTGACTGAAAATGAATGAATTCTGATCAGAAGCGAGTTCCTGACTAAAATAAATAAATTCTGATCAAAAGCGAGTTCCTGATCAAAAATGAATGAATTCTGATCAAAAGCGAGTCCCCGACCAAAATGAATAATTTCTGATCAAAAACAAGTTCCCAACTAAAAATGAATAAATTCTGATCAAAAACAAGTTCCTGACCGAAGGTAAAAATGAATTCTGATAAAAGCAAAGTTCCTGATCAAAATGAAATGAATTCTGATCAAAAACGATTTCCTGACTAAATGAATAAAGTTGTTCTCGATTTTTCTATTTTTTCAACGAATGGATGCTTTCTCGCGGAACAGTTGCTTTCCAAATTCCAATAAATTGTTTACAAACCCAAAAATTTCTCTGAAATTATTTTAAAAATTTTTTTCTGCAAATGTAAAATTTTTTAATTTATTTTTTGTTTCAGTTTACGAAGAGGTCCAGGAGCCAATGTCCAGGATACCAGCGGATATTCGGCTCTGCATCATGCAGCTCTCAATGGACACAAGTAAGAATATCATTTCTTGAGCTAAAACCTCATTTCCCCACTTATCTATCAAATCACCCGGAGGGAAATCAATTCGATGAATGATCATTTTCCATTTGCTGAAATCAGTCGTAATTTTCAACACCTACGAAAAATATGCCGAGAAATGAAAAAATCTGTTGGTCAAATGATCATTATAATAACGCGGAAATTTTCATTAGGGCATAATCAAGATGAAAATTTTATCAAAACTTCCTTTGTTGAAAATTGAAACGGAAACTACATACATAGTACCTAACCTACATTGTACGTCACCACTGTACGTACGTTAAGAGTTACGAAAATTCAAGGCCTCCGCGAGCTTCTTATCTAATTGGTACGCATAGAAAAATCCACTTAGGAGGTGTTATTCCAACAATCAGTTTCGTTGAATTTTCTCAACCCGAACGTCCTCTCGTTTGAAACCCTCAAGGCACAATTTCCCATCCAAGTTAACTGCGACGGGTCATACCTTGACCTTAACGAAACCCGCAAGACAAGTGTTTGCAAAACCGCGACGTATAAAATTTATAGACATTACCCATCTGTATGAGACTCAAATTAAAAAGACGTAAAGGGACGTCTCTCCATTACATGTATAGAGAACGTTAGTACGTCTTGTTCACTGCACTCAAAATGAAAATAATGGCTCCGACGACGACGAGTAGAAAAAAATTAACGCAACAGACGAACGTTTCATGGAACAGCTCGTATACTATTTATAGCTCACACAGTATACGGAGCTGAAAAACAATGCGATAATTAGACTGTACGTAATGTCTGGGGTGATCATAAACCACATCTCCAGTAGACCCGAAACATTAATAAGATGCCCGCGCCGGCCGCCGTTAATTCTAACGGAATAATTTAATTTGCAGACGTTGAATTTTCATCAAATTGAGCCATGTAATGTACGTAGATTAAAGTATGGTGCGCGTTGAAAGCTTAATCTAGGCGAAAGCTCGGTAAATAATTTAATTTTTGGTTGCGTATAGTCGGTCGCGTCGCAAGCATACACGGTTCATCGACGAACGTCCCTAGAGTATTTTCTTTCGAGTTGTCGTAGTTCTCGCGTGTACTACTTCGTGGCCTTTTTTTTTCCGCCGTGAACTTTTCAACCAACAATGGAACGAAAATCGATTGGGAAATTTAACTGGGAAAATAAGAGGTGCTTGAAAAAATTCGAAGCTGAGTGAGAATCGGTGTGAAAAGTATGGATCGACTGTAATTCGACTCGGAATTTTTTGAATGCAAGAAAGTGCTGAGTTGATGAAGTACCTACCTAAGTGATAGACAAATCAGTACTGATCTACGAGAGGGGATTGAACCCTTACGTCCGCCATAGCCAAAAAAATGAACAATTTTTTAGAAATAATTTTTCAATAGAAAAAAATTGTTAAAACGTCTTGTGTGACAAGAAAAACTTTTTTTTGACTTCAAAAAATGAAAAAAAAAATGTAAATTACTGAAATCGCAAAAAATGAACGAACTGTGGTAAAAATTGGACGAGCGAGGGCTTCAAAAATTCGAAATTAAAAAATTGAAAATGGAAAAAAATTGACAAAATCATAAGAATTTGTCAAAATAAAAAAATATGGCTTTTGATCAAAATTGAAAAAAAATTGGAAAAAAATTTTGTAGCAGCATTTTGGTTCCTTCGGACCCTCAATTTAATTTCAACGTATTTTTGGTTCACAGAACAAAATCTTTAAAATTGGGAGAAAGTGCATTTTGTCCATTTTTACCCAATTTGAGACCCCCCCCCCCTCCTCAAAATCGAGTCTGATTTTTGTAGCAGCATTTTGGTTCCTTCGGACCCTCAATTCAATTTCAACGTGTTTTTGGTTCACAGAACAAAATCTTCAAAATAATTGAGAGAAAGTGCATTTTGTCCATTTTTACCCAATTTGAGACCCCCTCCCCTCCTCAGAATCGAGTCTAATTTTTGTAGCAGCATTTTGGTTTCTTCTAACCCTCAATTTAATTTCAACGTATTTTTGGTTCACAGAACAAAATCTTCAAAATAATTGGGAGGAAGTGCATTTTGTCCATTTTTCCTAATTTGAGACCCCCTCCCCTCCTCAGAATCGAGTCTGATTTTTGTAGCAGCATTTTGGTTCCTTCTGACCCTCAATTTAATTTCAACGTATTTTTGGTTCACAAAACAAAATCTTCAAGATAATTGGGAGAAAGTGCATTTTGTCCATTTTTACCCAATTTGAGACCCCCTCCCCTCTTCAGAAGCGAGTCTGGCTGAGTTATGTTTTTAGATTTTTGAATAAAATTTAGAAATTTTGCATAGTTTTGGCAATTTTTTTTCTGTTTTCACTACAACATTATCAGATGTTGAATCCCTCAACAAAACGAGGATCTGTATGACCAATTGATCAAAAGTCGCTAGCCCCCAATCAAGGTGAGCGAGAATCAATGATCAAATAATCGAAAATGAATACCCTCTGGTACAGATAAAGAGTTTCTTCTCTTCAGCATTGAAAAAATTGAAATTCAAAAACCTCCTTCTCCATAATAAGCAGGTGTTTCATCTACCTATGTATACCTGCACCTCTCACCAGACCATCTTTTCGAATTCTTTTTACAGAAAAATAGTAGAATTATTGCTGACGAACGAAGCATCGGCGAACATCGTAGACGTGAAAGGATCATCGCCTTTACACTTAGCTGCCTGGAGTGGCAATGTAGATGTGGTGCGAATGCTATTAAGCCACGGACCTTCGATTCCTAATGTTAATTTAATGGTGCGGAAAGTATTTCTATAATTTTCCAACTAGTAATATATACGCGTGCTGGCGAAAGCTTTCTTCCATCTACCTCACATGTCCTGGTCCTTTATAATGTAGTATTGTAGTACAACCCGTCATTGGAAAAATTATCACTGTTGGTTTTATTTATTATTGCGCGCGCGATCTTTTAAGTACACACGCGCCCGGATCAGGAAAGGGGAAGATGGTTGGAAGATTAAATGATATCGAATGTGTACGTCGAACTCGTGCTGACGGAACTCGTTCCTCGTATCATTTTTTTTTTTCGTCTAGCAATACGATTACGTTTCTGCGTAGCCTTAGCCTACTCAATATTGCTATAGGATTGATTTCGTTGTGTTTTCGCAGACCAAAGATAATGAAACAGCGTTGCATTGCGCAGCTCAGTATGGGCATACCGAAGTGGTATGCTTGTTATTGGAACATTCCTGTGATCCCACCATTAAAAATAATAAATACGAAACAGCTCTTGATCTCGCAGCCCAGTACGGCAGGTAAGGATAATAAATTCGATATTCTCGATGCAGCGGTCACGAAAAAATGACAGTAGTTTGAAGATTTGTTGCGATGAATCATTTTTTGAACGAAACTAATCAATCGAATCGGTCTCAAAATCGAATTTCGAAAGTTGAAATGGACCGAGTCACTTACCAGAACCAAAACTTGACGTATCCAAAATAGAACCTCGAGCACTGGAAACTGAAACAGAAACCAAAAAAATCACATTAGCGAATGATTCAGTCGAAAAATACTTTTTTAGTTGAGGAATTTATTGAGAAAGAAAATTCATTAATCGGGTTGATTTTGATATTCGCAGATTAGAAACTGTCGATTTACTAGTCAGAACGCACCCGGAATTAATTCAGCCATACAATGGTCCTTCCAGCGTTAATTCCATATTTCCCCACACCCCGCTGCATCTTGCCAGCCGAAATGGGCACAAGTACGTATCAACCTTTGATCCGATCCTTTTTTTCGAACATTTTTCTCAACCATGGCTCTATGAATTTTGCAGAACTGTAGTCGAAGTATTACTCGAAGGAGGTATGAACGTGAACGTTCGAACTGGTTCCGGAACGGCGCTTCACGAAGCCGCATTATGTGGCAAAACCGAGGTTGTGCGTACGCTATTAGAAAATGGAATAGATTTAAATATAAGGGATGCCCAAAATAATACAGTTATCGAAGTGCTGAAACAATTTCCATGTCACGTGGTGCACGATATTTATTCTCTAATCAAAAGTAAGTGCCTACAGTGTTCGATTTGTCCGCTGAAAATCACTTCCTCGATCGAGCTTTCAATTTGAAATCATTCCCAAATAGAATACCGAGCAATGTACAACGAACGAGATGATCTCTTTCCGACGTCGCTCTTGGGCAGTCCGTTCGATAATCTGGATTCGGCCTCCCCCAGCAGCGTCTCGTCGATGTATTACGATTCGTACGAAAGAAGACTGTCTAGTTCGTGCTCAATTTCAACGTAAGCTAAATCACGATTTTCTAATGATCTAGACGATTCGTTATTGATTTGGTGATTTTTGACCGGACAGGGCATCGGATATACTGCACAATCGATACAGCTCGTATAATCAACCTGGCCTGTCGAAGTCTCTTATGGACACGAATTATCTACAAGATGATCTATCGTGTTCGCGATCTCGCGACTTCGACTCGGTCAGCGTTTGCTCGACGGCATCCAGTAGTTGTAGTCGCGACAGAAGGTCTCCGTACAATATGCACGGAACTAGTGGTCAGTTACCTAGTCCTGGTTCGTTAAGTAATAAGATTTCGGTAAGTTGACCAGTTTTTTCGCCATTCGTTTCCATTTTTATTCGGCAGTTTTGATTATTTTTTGCCTTTTTTTTTACAGCCTACCCCGCCAAAAAAGCCTCCACGAAGGAATTTATCCATATCACCAACGCATGCGACTGGCATGTTATTGTCTTCCGATCAAAATGGTTACGATTCGTGCGACTACGCGTTCATCAGGAATAGCTCCCAAGATCAGTTGGAGTACAGCGATGGCCAGGTAAGGCTGAACGTTTTTTTGGTTGCTCTTTCACATTTGACGCTCATTAACGGGAATGGAGTTTCGAGTTTGGTTTCTCATTAACCCTCTCTCTTTATTTTCTCTTCGAATTAATGTCTTTGGAAATCTGTCTCTCTTTTTCATTGCGAAGGAATTTATTCTAATTTTCAACGTGCACTACTTGCTAAAAACAATTTCTTGTATGTTCTTCTCTTATTTTATTTTTTCAAAAATTTTCCACTTTCTCTGAAGACAAATATGTGCCAATTTTCCAAAAAAATTTAAAAATATGGAAAATTGATTATTAGTAAAAAAATATTTTTTATCGAGTTTTTATAATTTTTTGGTAATTTATTTTCATCAATTTTCAATCATTTTTTCAAAAAAATTTTTTCATTCATTTTTCAATTTTTTTTTTTTGGTTAATTTATTTTTATTTTATTTCATGTTTCCATTATTTTTCTAATTTTTTTTTTTGGTTATTCATTTTTAGTAATTGTTTGCCAATTTTTTTCTCAATTTATTTTTATTAATTTTTTTCAAAATTTCATTTTTCATCATTTCTTTCAAAGTTTATTTTCTTTCCATCATTTTTTAAAGATTTATTTAAATAATTTCTTAATTAATTTTTTTTTTCATCAAATTTTTACCAATTTTTTCAAAAAAAAGTCAGAAATTTCAAAAAAGTTATTTCGGTGATGGGATTGTGGTGCCTGAAAATGGTGGCAAACTGCTAAATCTTTGCTTGATCCGCCAATTCTAGGTTATTCACTGATGAATGGGAGGGGAAGGGGAGGGGGAATCCGCACAGGAAAATAAATAAACGACCCACCCAAGTGAAAATACTCCGATTCCATCCTCGTATACAATTCGAAATTTGATCCACGTCATGCACCACTTTCACGCCACTCATACTTTCTGCGCCATCCGCAGATGACGAACGGAAACCGTAAAACGCGCGACGGTGTCCTGAGACGTGGAAAGTCAGCCGAGCACTACGGCGACAATAAATTTCGCCACAGTGTCATGATCGACGTGAACGAAAAACCCAACATAATGGTTCGCGGCAAAAGCGAAGATCTACAGTTGCTCGACCCGAAATTCCAACCAATAGCCATCACCTCCGTACACGGAAACATTCCGTACCGTACGACTAACCCTCGACGAAAGCTACGTCGACACAACAACGATAAACTCGCCGACGGTTACGACCCGTCGGTGATTCTGTCTCGCGGAGATTTACCATTTCGTAAAGTCAGCGAACCGAACCGGTCTCCAATTACCATCGAGCGGATCATAGTGGCCTCTTCGGACAGAACCAACTCGAACACTTTGAAATCGTCTCAGGAGAGTTTACTCAACGATCATGGCAACGTGAGGAGGCAGCCTTTACGCAATTGTCCGCTGAGTCCGACGCATTACCAGCAACCTCCTACGCCCGATCATCCGCCTCCTTCTGCTGTTCTGGCTGAGAAACGTATTCACGATCGGATCCGGCCTTTGAGTCAGGTTAGTCCCGAGTGCAACTTGATAGTGGCTCGTTCGTCGAATTGATTATGTACGTTGGCGATATGTCGAGTAAATTGTTCCATCGGTTCGTTTGCTTATTGCTTTTTCGCATGTTGATTAGTGTAAATGGGTATGTGGTGCGTTTGCATGGTCGAGTGAAGTAGCTTTGATGACGTTGTTTACGCGTACAGCCATCTCGTTAAGTACGTACTTGCTAACTTACTCCGAGGACAGGCGGCAAATTGCCCTTGAAATGGTGTATTTGATACGCTTCTTAATGTATTCGACTTTGGTTCGTATCGATCGATACCAATCGAATGGACGAATTTTGCGCTTTTTGAAGTACTTATACTAGAGAATCGAAAAACACGTGCGTTAAATGATGCGTTCAGACTCGAATGCCTCGGATATTACTTCCCCAAAAGGGAGATTCTAATTTGCGGTACAACACCGCAACCAAATTCTATCCAAATCTTGACATCGTGAACACTGCGCTTCACAAACCCACGAACGTACTCCTTGTACCATTTTAAACGACCTTAAAAATTCCACTAAACTTTTCTTAACGACTTCGCTGACATTTGAAACGAGCGAAGGGAAGTTGTAATACGATTTTGGGTATCTAAAATGTCAAACTGGGACGGAATTTCACCAATCGCGACAATCCGCACCGGTATGTCGAACGGGCCGGTAGTGGTCGCAAAAAAGTGACGATAATGCATCGCTGTACGAACGTATTGCGAGCGTTGATGTGTCTGAAAAAAACTCCCGAACCCGATATCGATTGCCATCGTATAACGTACGTGAGTTTCGACAGTCATCAGTACGAAGACGAGTGCATCGATTGCGATTGCGACGCTGAAATCGATTTGTTTTCCATACAGGAGTACAGCAATCTGAAACGTAAGTCTAGAGATATCGAGACGGAAACCGAAGAGGAGTTGTTACTTTTGGTCTTTCCGGGAACCGCGTACGACGCCACGTCCAACGGATCGCTCTCCAGTAGCGTTTCGTTGAGCGATAAAAGCGTCTCTACGGATAATAATACGGTCGAGGAATACGTCGGCGATGTACCATTTGCAGGTAGGATTTCGATTGCTTTTGTTTATGGTTGGGGGGGGGGGGGAAGGTGAGTCTTTGTTCATTTTGACGAGTTGATCGTTCTATAATTTTTTTTTGTAATGTAAAAAATTCATAATTTTTCAAGTATTTTTAAAAACATAATTATTCAAAAGAAATTATCGAAAATTGATCAAAAAAAAAATTCTCAATTGCCAATTTTTTCACTTTTCAAAAAAAATTCAAAAAAAAATTTTTCTTTGAAATTTTATTGAAAATTTATTTTAAAAAATTTATTAAAAATTTTCTATGCCCAAAAATTATAAAAATTGATCAATTTTTTTAAAATTTATAATTTTTTTGAATTTTTTTGAAAATTCAAAAATTTTAAGAAAGCTTTCTCGCCAAAAAATTATGAAATTTGGACTCATTAACTACCAAAATTAACACGAATTCTGAATTCGCCTATTCGTGTGCTTTCAATTTCCATAATTGAAAAGTTTACCCCCCACTGTAAGGCGAAAATCGCAATTTTGAGAACAACTAAACGAGTCATTTGTGACTGCATGGGAAATTGAAAAATGAATAATTTTTTTTTCACCTCTTTTTCCCCTCCTACCCTGTATTTCAGTGCTGCAGCCAAAAAAACAAATACACGCTGGGGTTATTGACCTCTTGCAGGCGTAACACAAGTTGTGTTGCACAACTTTTGGCGAAATATACGTTTCCAAACTGTCCTATTATCAAGTCGCCTATAAAATTATCAATTTTTCTGAAAATTTTCAACGTTGAAAAGTTTATCACCCTCTGTCAGACGAAAATCGAAATTTTGGGAACAACTGAACTAATCACATTTATGGAAGATTGAATGCAGAATAATTTTCATCTCACCGCTTTTCCTCTCCGATCCATTAATACGGTGCTACAGCCTAAGAACGATGTTCAGAAAAGGTTATTGACCCTTTGTGACCATAGTTGAAAATTTTTATGTAAAATCCGTATCCCCAAAAATTTTGAAAAATTTCCGCTAAAGAATCTGGTGATCTAATGATGGCAATTTTTGAAAACATTCCAAACATGAAAATTATCAATAAAACTTGAGCCATGCCAAAAATAACCCAATTTCGACCATTTCGAATTCTTCAAAAGTTTTTCGAATTTTTCAGAAAATTGTCGATTAAATGGCTGAATGTGAAAATTGATAAAAATTAGTATTTTGGTTCCAATCCGTTGATAGGTTTACCATAGCTCTGGATGGTATCATGTAGCCACCTTGTTGTTAGCATAAACCGAGACCTTAATTGAGATATAATTTAATTAAGCGTACTCTGCACGGTATTTTGATCAAATTATACCTATACGTGAACATTTTCCGGTGCATGTATCTTAAAATAGGCTATTTATCGGTTGGCTGCGCGAGCAGAACTACATAGCTACAGACGATGGTGTTTTTATTCGACACATGCAACTATCAGATACCTGTTTTGTTTTAACACCGACGACCCTGAAAAATTACGAAAATTTCTGCTGTTTTTCCATTTTTCAAATTTTCGTTGAGCTCTAAACCCAATCGTATTAAGATTTTTTTTCTATTCTCCAATAATTATTTCCTCCTGAACTGAATCAGTTTTTTTGAAATCAGAGCAAAAAAAAAATAACGAAAAAATTCGCCAGCAAAAAACATAGAAAAAATACCATCTCGATGATTTATTCGTTATTTTCTCATCTACCCGTCGCTGTCGTTTCTAATTAACGATGAAAATTACGCAACTCGCTCTTCTTTACGTAAAACCAAAGGTGACGTGATACCAGATGAATCAAAAATTTTGGCATTCGTACAAACCCCAGCTAAACACGAGCGGTCAAATTTTCTTCAGTCATCGTAAAATATTATCTGGCTCGAGTCAGCTGATAATGGCGCAATTCACCGAAATTCGGGCTACCTCTGTAGTACTAATACTCGTACGTTTTCCGGCTAATTTAAATTTTCGTCACGCTGTTACGCCTTCGTTAACCTTCCGCGTGTTGATGCGCTTTCTTCGTGTTGCGATTCCTTCGATTGTTCCGAATTTTTTTCAGCCAAGTACCTACTTCCCGGCAGATAGAATAGGACTCGAGGTCGTTACGAATCGCAACAATAACCAAGTACTTACCTATCGTATGTATATAGGATACGGTGGTATTGAAAAAGGGGAAATTGATAAAAAAAAATGGTCCGAGTAATTGAACGTGTTTATCGAATTAATTACACCGAAGCGGTCGCTGGGTATATTTTTAGTGGTGAGCTCGATGCGTTCTTTAGGAAAAATAGATGGCGTATATACGTTGCGTGAGCTATGATCATTTATCAAGATTAATTCGCTTCTTTGGACGTTGAAAGGTGTACACGAAGTGGTACTTGTTGATGGCCGTGTTGAAGCGATGAGTACTCCGCGTACTTGAAAGCGAAACGTTTTTCGGTGGAGTATCAAAAGCGCCGAAATCGTTTTCATTTTCGAGGATTAATTTTTCGCATAAAAATTTCAACGATTCAATTATCATGAAAGAAACCCAGCCGAAAATTTTTCAAGGAAAATCAACTGATAAGGGAATTGGAAATCTGTCAATTCAGCGAATTTCTTTCCAAAATATTTCTCTCGAATTGATACCCACTTTAGAATCTGCCAATCTCAATAGAGGTAATCCAGTTTACTCGTAATTATGTATTTCCGCTGATAAGAATGTTGTCACAAAATACATTGGGGTATCGTAAACAAATTTCGTACCTAACTAAGCTCAGTGAGAAATTCAAGTCGAAAAATTGACAATTTTTCTCTATTTATTTCATCGTTGGAGGTTTTAAAAAATTTTTAAAAATTTGACAAAATTTCAATCCAAAAAATTTGAAAATTTTGGACAAGACATTTTCAATTTTTTCTAAAAAATTTCGATTTGAAAAAATTTTTGTTTTGGAAAAAAAAATCCAAATAAAAAAAATTTCTCGTAATTTTCGCATTTAAAAATGGTTGGCAATTTTCAATCCTAAATTTTTTTTGAAAACTTCTGATACCCATAGTGAATTTATTTTTTTTTTGAATTTTCGATTTTTTTTTTGATTTCAATTTTTTCAAAATTTTCAAGTCCAAAAAAATTGACTTTTTCATAAATTGTAAGAATCTACAAATTTTAGCTGTTTTTTTTTTTTCAAAGGGCCTCCTCGGGTAAGATGGTGAAAAGTGCCCTGTCACCGATTTGGGCGAAACTCACCCAAAAAGTTAGTTATGATGTAAAACCCTCCCAAACAAATTTTTGACCCGATCCCCCCACCCCAACCCGAGTGATAGGGTCGTAAATGCTCAAAATTCAATATTTTCTACCTCTGGAGGAAATGGTTTAAAAATTTTGAAATTTTCACAGAAAATAGTCACTGAGTAGGTGTACATG
>FIZT01016556.1:0-15833 GCA_900065295.1 Paracoccus marginatus | reverse complement strand
TTATAATTTATAAAAATCATCAGTCCATTTCTACTCTCATCGGCGCATTCTCAGCACAGTCCATCGAGATTTTCTCGGTGGCTCGCCGATTGGGTCCAACTCTGGCTGAACTTGGGCTGAGGTGGCAAAATGATTAACTTTTTTTTGGAGTGAAAGGTGGGGGCAAGGGGCTAAATTTCAATTTTTTAGTTTGCAGTTCTCAATAATTTTTTTTTTCATTTTTACGCAATTCATTTTCACACAGTTTTTTATTTTTATGAAGTTTTCAATTTTGGCAAATTTTCTTAATTTTTACAGAATTTTGCAATTTTACGAAATTTTTTATTTAAAAAAAAAAACACCTTTTAGAAATTTTTTTGAAACGTTCGGAAAAAATTGGTCAGGCAAAAAAACCCATTTTAAAAGGACCCGACCCACTCGGGCTCCCCTTTAGATCCGCCTATGTAAACCATGTCAATAATGTGGTCGGAATCAACAGAATGGGCTGGGGGCGTCGCTACCGGGGGGGGGGGGGGGGGGGTAATACCTCCCCAGTGAAATTTCATTCGGCAATTTCGAATCCATTCGGAAAAATTTCGGTAATTGGTTGTTTTGAAATAAGTGAACAATTCTGAAAAATAAGCCAAAAAATACACTTTTTCCAAGCCAAAAAATGGCATCATTTTTTCAAAATTTTTCACCCTCGCTTCGCTCGGGCATATCATTTTCCCTTTTTCTTTAATTTTAAGACCGAAAAGGAAAAGTAGATGCATTCCAAATGGTCCATTAAGTCTGATATCATTGTTTTTGTAAGCAAAATGAATTATTCGGAATTTTTTGAATTTTCATTCGGCATATTTTTGCATTTTTGTTCGGAATTTTTGTGTCGGATCCCCCCCCCCCCCCCCCCCAAAAAAAAATTGTAAGCGACGCCTTTTTTTTTTTTTTTTTTTTTATTTTTTTTTCTCCCCCCCCCCCCCCCCACAAAAAAAAATTGTAAGCGACGCCTCTGAGAATGGCTTCGTTTTTATTCACTCAACCCTAATTCGTACCTGATGGATATACCTATTTAGGGTAAACCTACCTGTGATTTACACCTAAAATTCTGACGAATCATTACTCGATTATTTCATCGTTATGTCTTTCAAATAGTACCTATACAATGACGATACCTTTGTAATATATCGCGCTAATACTTTGTGTTTACATTCGCAGGTAGTTGGTTCGACGATCAGAAGATTCTAGGCGACGCCAGAGATATGTGGAGACGAATGAGCGACGATGTTCGTAAACACTGTACCCAAGATTATTTCGAATTCAAAGTTAGATCGTTGCCAGAATACGTAAACGCTGAAAAGGTTTGTGCCTGCCTATATGTACCTTACCAATTAATTAGGCTCGGCGAGCGCATACTTTATTATTGCTGCCTACCTATTCCTTTCATACAAATACTGCCAGGTTTAAAAAAAAAAAAATTAGTATGCACGTAGGTACCTACCTAATATCTCCGCCTACCTACGTGGGTATTTCTTTGTTTGCGAGTGATAAAAGATTTCTAGTACCTATTCTAGTCCCTAATGCCTAGAAGGTCGCGGTACACGCACCGGGAGTTTTTGGATAATTATAACTAACGTGAGCGAGATTTGGATGCGAATTTCTCCATCTATACAGTGTATATCTGATGGAAACTCTAGAGAAATTAGGCTTTTTATTGAGATGAAGTACACCCTGTACCCTATTATAACCAACGTAATTCGCGAACGTTGCCATGAACTTGACAAAAAGAGTAGGTAGGTCTTCTGGTCTGCTCGACGTTGTAGTTTTACTCGTAATATACATACGAGTAGATGAAGATGATCGAGACGCCAATTACAAAATCAACGTGTAATGATATAATACTATCAAAATGTAGGTATACCTACTTACAATCTAGTAGTTGGTGCAAAAACAATAATTTTTATTACCTATCTACATTGACGAGAAGACGAAACGTGAACGAATTGACACGGAGCGCAGAAGATGGCCGCGAAAGTCATGGTCAGCGTCACATTCTGTACTGTATAGACGATAAAAAAAACATAACAAAACAAGATTAGCGATAAACCAATATAATATGTACCTTACCTGCATACGAGGGTAGTAGTGAGGTCTCAATTGTGCAAAAAAAAAGCTTACGAGCGCCCATTACTGTTAGACGCAATTTCACGATTGATTTTTTTTTCTGATCCAGAAATATTTTTCCTCTTCCCCTTTTTCAAAGGGTCCATTCTCAAATTTTCAAATACGCGTATCGCCCAATCTACGAGTCCTACAGAAAAATTTTTCAAACAAGAGACGTTTTTCAACACTTGAGGTAAAATTTCGCTTCTTATTAAAATTCATTTTGGGGAAACCGTTGCTCTCCAAATTTGGAAAAAATGTCGCAAGAAAACATCAAAAACACGTACCTCTCTCTCCTGGTTTCAAATAAGTAGATATCAACGCGAATGTACGTAGAAAAGTCAGCCGCTAACTATAGGTAGGTACACAATTGAGACCTCGTGAACAAAAAAACACACGCAACAGAAAAAACATTGGGAAAAAATTACATTCTTCAATGTCCTGGATTTGGTAGTGGTAGAAAATAAATACTTTTCGGCGACGTTATCGGGTAATTCGACTCCGTTGATGAATAATTTGCCGTATATGAGGGTTGCGTTGGCTCCTTTCTGGATGAGCCGATCGTACAGCGGTTTCAGTATGCGATACCTGTACGATATGATCTTAGGTACGTCCAGTTCGAGCTTGTATTTGGTACCGTACAGGTAGGCCTTGTGCGAGAATACGTATCTTTTCACCTCTTCGCTGGAGAAGGTGACCAGGACGGCGGTGCTGCGCGATACCGTCGAGCCGAGTCTGCGGATCATTCTTATGTCGCTTACGGGCAACGTGATTTTGGCCAATTGCAGTACCTGAAACACGGCGTGCGTCAAGTTTTCGTGCTTTTGCTGGCATGCGGCCGGTATACCGTAAATGATGACGTTGCGTTTTTTGCCGCACTCTTCTATGGGTATTTTGTGCGGAATTTTCTGCAACAGACGAAGACGAAGAATTGACATACCTACCTCTAGATACAATTATTCGTGGAGTAGAATGAAATTATTAAGCATTCAGGGATCATTTTTTCGCTATAATAAGGATAAGCATCGAAGAGTTTTTCCCTTCTATTTTTTCTTCTTTGAATTCCTATAATTCCCCTTTTCCCTTAATAAATTATGACAAAATGTAGGAGTAACTCAAGGGGAAGGGTGCTACGTTGCCAAAAATCAATTTCCACCGTTTGAATTTAATTTTCAAAATTCCACAAACTCGATTTTTCGGCACAACTAGCCGGCGGAGTGTTGTTTTGAGAAGGACCAAATTTGGTCAGAATGTTGGAGTAGGCCAAAGGGAAGGGCGCTACGTTATCAAAAATCCTTCTCTTGGGTTACTTCATCCAATAGTCAAGAGTGAACGCTCGAATGCTCGGATAATTTCATTTTACTTTGAGTGAACGAATTGATTTGCAAACAATGGAAGAATGCGGTAGAAATTTAGTAGGTACCCGCTATTACCTACGAAGAATTTCTCTTCGTTGGTGTGGCGCTTATATGTCATACACCTGGTTACCTACCCTCCTACTTATTATACAAGTTGAAAGTGCTACACGTGTTTAATCGTATTACACGCGCAACAAGTGTACAACCCGCCAGCCGTGCCTCCCCATTCCGTCGCTGGATGCGTCGTCTGGTAGTAGTACGTATTTCGAACTATGTTCAGCTCAACTCATCTCATCTCATCTCATCCATGCAAACGTTTCTCGCCGAATAACGTACGGTAACAATCTTGTAAAGCTATCGCGACGGTGAAGTGTGAAGAAGAAATCACGAGAGCATCAGACAGACACAGACAGCAGGCGCGTGCAGACAATAAGAAGAATAACTACATACCTATCTACGACTGCGAGTACTTACGATGGACGTTGGAAGTTCGTTGCTTGATATAACGTATTGTGCGAATGCGGGTCCGATGGAGAATACCGATAATATCAGCGAAATGTGGCCGAGGTGCAGCTTCATACTCGCACTTTGAGTCGAAAGTACTTTTTATGATCATTACTGCGTTCGTCCACCGCACTTGGTGCGAGCTTATCGTCAGCCTAGCCGTACAACTCTATTTATGGTAGTGGCGTTTTAATCAAGATACGCAGCTCGCTGCAGATAATGTGAAAATTTGGCCGATGAAATTTCTTCCTAATATTAATGGTCGATAACGAGACGCGCAAGTCGTTAGTTTTCATCGACTATTTCTAAATTACTTATCTGTAAAAATGCCGCCTGATCGACCTACTTGCTATAGCTACTAGTATAGCGCGATAAAACTGATTTCGAGTGTCGAATCGTCGCGTCACGTCGATGTGCATGGTTGCTTGGTGGAGTAGATAATGCTGCACGTTTATTTTCCTACATACTTTAGCTGATATTTTTCAATTAAAATTCGCCCAAATATTTCAAATTGGCGAGTTGAAGTTTAAAATTATGGCTACGCCCCGAGAGGAATACCTACTTCGTATAGAGTACACCTCGATATTACTTTACAACATGTATGTACCTATGTATAAATGTATACCTACATTCGAATCCAATGCGAACGTCACCTCGCGTCGCTCATCGCACATATTCATCTCAGTTTATATTATACACGTATACCTAATTATAATGCCGTAGCTGTACTAGACAGACGCAGCTAACAGCTATAGAGAATGAGTTCACCTTTCTACCTACCTATACTTACTATTAGTTCGTATATACGACATTCGTACTCGAACCTACATCTACTCGTACGTAGCGCCTGGCGCATAACTATAGTTAATCAAAAACGAATAAAAGCGAAAACAAAACGTCGAGCTAGGTACGGCGATGGCTGCGCTGTTTATTCGATTCGATCAACGCTTGGCTTAACCGTTGAATAATGTAAAATTTCCACACATACCTACGTGTATTATAATATGTACCTGTGAATTCTGAAGCGCAAAAGGCGTTAATGGCTGTCGCAATGCCGCTACGACGCGCACCTTACCTACCTACTTACCTGAGTATAATATGGACAGCCTACTTTATACGAACGTATCTATAGTAAGTAGGCGAACGTTCGTTGTTGGTTATTTTCAAATTTCGAGAAAGCTGCAAAATCTCTCTAATCTTCGCAGCTTATCGAAGAGAAAAAACACTGCGGGCACGAGGCGTGCGAGAAAGAAACGCCGTTTTTCGTTTTACCTACTACTGTATACCAGCTGTAGGTAGTAAGTATATGAGAGGCTAAAACGCAAAGTCACCGTCTGGGCTGTTGTTATGCTATGGTTTTGTGTAAAAAATGACTTTTAATCCGTACGTCTATTTTTCCACTCCCTACTTTTCCCTCGGTCTTCTTCGAAGTACCTATTTCAAACGCGCCTACCACCTAAGCTATAGGTCGTACGAAAAAAAATAATTTCAAACAAAAGTTGTTTCTACATAAATATCCAACGCATAATTTCACTTCTCATCAAAATTAATTTTGGAGCAACCGTACCTATACCTACATATTTTTCACCGAAATTTTCCAAGATTTCTCGGAAGATATCTCGTACAGCACAGCCCCCTCAAATTCGGTCAACTTGCCTGTTTCGTTTGTTCATAACTCGTCACTTCGTCAGCCTTTAGCTCTTTACTGCTGCTCTTCTGTTTGTTGAAAAAATTCTGCGACTAATTGCGTTGATATTTTGCAGGAGATAAACGTATTGCCAACGGTTAGATCGCTGACTGACGCTGTTTACAAAACATTCCCATTATCCAGATACACGCCGATTACCAAGCAAGAAAAGTTGCAGATTCTCGCCGCTCAATATTTACCCACCGGCATTTATCAAACGTTGTATTCGTCGTGACGATAAAAACCAGCCAGACGAGACGAAGATGCTCCAATGCTGAATAACCACTTACCCACCTAATCAACCTGTAGTCGAGAAAGTACGCCTATTTAACTACCCATCTATCTATTTGTATTGTAGTTTATTCTTTATTTTGTTCGCGAATTGCAAAGGCGTCGATATATGCCAGGGGTTCTGTAATCCGTCCAACGCAGATGAAGATTAGGTACCTACAGCAATTTGATATACCTAGTGTAGCACCTAGCTGTAGCTACCTAGTACCTACATACTCGTGCATACTATCTGCTCAATTACCACTTTACCAGATTGTCGTCTCTAGCCCTAGCCATGTTTCAAACCTCAAACGACGACACCTTTGACATTGACATTGACGCTTCTCGCATCGTTACGTGTCGCTTCGCACGATCCTTTGGCACACGTGCACAATTCGCGATGCGTAAAGTAAACATTTTAAAGGCAAATATGGCAGCAAAAAAAAGTAGACGTGATTACGAGTTCAACAATACCCACACTCGTTATTCTCCGTCAAACCTGTGCAAAATATCAATAAACGTGTATTTTTTTTGTTTTTTTTTTCTTTCTTCTCTCCTCTTGATGATGGTAATGACGTATTTTTGTAAGTATTTTTTTTGTCAATTCATCAGCGGCAGCGATAAGTACTCGTATCTTCTTCAAAACCTGGCAACAATGCGCAAGTTTTGATAGCCACTTTACCTAGATAGATATTTTTATACTTCCTCACAGCAGGTAGATAGGTGAACGTTTGATTTTCTTTTTGCAAACGATCAATTGAATGGGGCGAAAAAGCCTGAATCGCCCCCACTCGTCGTGTTCATTTTGCTGAAAGAATATTCTTGGTTTCTCTTTAATAAGTATGTAGGTGCTTCATTTTACATCGTATCGGTCTGATTTTATTTTTCTAAAAATCTCGATTCGGTACGAACATGAACGAAACTGTACCTTTGAAATACACGCTCTTGCTTCCCCGTTTCAAGGATAAACTTAATTGGCTAAAATGTTTCCATCGTTTTCAGTTTTGATTTTCAAGCTGAAATAATGTGTCGTAGTCGTAGTAGAGCCCACGTTCCTATACATATTTTCAAAATGTGTTTTTCAAAAGGAGAAGGTTATTCAGTACTTGTATTCTTATATAAGACATTCGACTTTTTCTAATGAGGCGAAAGTATTTGTAATAAGTAAGTCGATTTCGATTCGATTTCGCAATATTACCCATTCATTCGTCACAAAAATATAAAGAGCCGTTTTTTCGCACAAACATTTTATTACTTGGTAAAATATCATGGAACACTAAAAAAAAAGGAAAAAAAAGGAAGGGATAAACAAGAAAACAAAAAAGTTTCACAAATACGCAGGAGAACACAAACATTACAGCTATACATACAATTATATTAATAGCGCTCTTACGTTACCAACTGAAAACAAAAGGGAACAAATCGTGCTGTCACCTTTTACAAAATTTATAGGGAGGTACGTAATAATACATTCATAGTAAAAAAAAAAAAAAAAAAAACAAACAAACCGTACGTTATAGAATAAGTTTACGAAAGTAAGCGCGAATTTCAAACAGAACGTACAAAAATGATTGGCGTTTTTCAAAAACAGCGGGAAACAATGGTGCCATTAAAAGAATACAATTGTATAAAATGTTGTAGTATTTACACGTGTAGAACAATCGAATCGTAAACGTTTGTTTTGCGTCTCGATTTGGCGTTCTAGTAATTTTTATTTATATATGTAGTAATCGTGATGATCTTCTGGTGCTCTCGAGGGAAAAGAACATGACGTAAAAATTAAAAAGCTCCCGTGAGTGAGAGAATGAGCATTGAGCAATGGTGAGCTGAAAATTCGCTCGTGTAAAACGTTATTATGGAACATTTTACAAGTTTCTTTTGGGGGGCGAAAGGCGAGGACGAGAATTTTCGTCAGGGTTTTTATATCGAACATGCATGGTCTCCAACTGACGTTTCTTCGAATAAGAATGTTATAATTAATTTTCGAGCTGACGAATTTGTTTTGTTTACTGTTCGAACTCGAACGACGGACGAGAGTTGGAATAAAAATTGTAACTGCGAGGTGTCCTCGACGATTAACAGTTACGTCGCGTCGATGTTTAACCAATGCTCTTCGAATAAACAAACTTTGGTACAAGTTACGCTTCGCTAACTTGAAAATTAATTTGCCAGCGCAGCGTGACGTTAACATTTACCTACTTGGTGTATCGAAAATGAACCCAACCCACGTTTTCGATTTTTTACTTATCGAAAAATACTTTACGTTAGGTACCTCAATCTACGTACTTACTAGGTAATACATCTATCTAGTCGCTCTTGAACGATATAAAATTTAGGTTGACGCAAATCGAATAAATTACGCTCGATAAAAGCCACACGCTATACCCTACCTACAACCTATACCTAATTTACTCGCGAATCAAAAAACAAAACAAAACAAAAAAATATAATATATTCAATTCGACTAAAACCAATTATGGAAAGTTTTTTGATCAAACTAAATCCATTTTATACTTCGTTCGCGTAACCCTTGGAGTTTTTGTTTTTTCTTTATCGAAATGATATGATGGATTTGAGAGAAAAAAAATCTTAATAGAAAATTTATGAATATAAAACCAAATGAAAAAGTAAAAAATAAAAACGACGGGAATTTAGAAAAAATGAACAAAAAAACAAAAATGAAGAAGTTAAATAACACGGGTGACAGCAAATTGTAAAAAAAGTAAAGGCGTACAAATACATACAATAACAAAAACCTACTGTACAGCTTCATTAGCCGATGTACCGGTCGATGTTACATTAGCGTAGCCTCTCTGGATCATGCTGTTAGTGGCTTGGTGGTAGATTTTTAATAATTTTAAAGCTTCTTTGGCGTCACGTCTGTCTTCGTTGTATCTACTACTTGCTTCTTTTACTTCAACTAGCCATTCCCTGAAGCACACAAGACATATAAAGGCGTTCATTTAATCATATTCGAGTTGAAGCGAAGGTGCGAAAACAGGGAGCGACTGTTGTAATATCTTACTTGTCTTGAATTATATCGCTTAAGCTATCAGGATCCATGTCAGAAAGCAGTTCTAACTCTTTACCGCCAAGCATCGAAAGTTGACCAGCATCATTACGTATGCGTTCGAGTAAATGCACCAGGTCTTGATTATTGGAGTAATCCACTTCGTCTTTGCTGTTGTATTTTTTTCTGAAACCATCGTAACTAAAATTGTAAACTTTGAAATTATTACGTCGAAAACAGTACTATAGTACCGCTACCTATTTGCGTTTGCCCGTTAAAGCTACGAAAATAGGTAGCGAAATGAATTCGCGGTCGTGAATTAATTTACATTCTAACCGACGTTAATAACTTGAAAGCGTTTTCGATTTCGTGTTATAATCACGTCGAAAAATCAACCATTTCGAGGTGAAGTTTACTTTGATATACCAGGGAGACAGTAATTAAGTACACGCGTAATATTTCGGATGAAATTTGATCCGACACTCGTAATCAAATTATCATATTTTGAATGACGCGACCAACTGACAGCCTATCAAATTAGTCAAACTCACAAATAATTGTATTGAGAAGGTGGTATCCAGTCTTCGTCTTCTTTTAAAATCATAAAGCAGGTGTTTTGTTCTAGCGTACTAAAATATTCCTCTTCGTCCACTTCTGTACCGTCACTTTCTAAAACTATTTTCATTCCGGGGGAAACGCCAAATTTTTCATGAGCTACAAACACGAAAAAATACAAATTCAAAAAGCTCTAGCGTACTAAAAGTAATAAGGTGGTCGTGAATGTCACGATTGCACTACGATACTTTACCTTTTTTAATCAAGCCTTGCAACGAAGATACGACGACACCGTATCTATTTTGTCCACTGCTGTCCACGATTTTGTAAGGTAGAGCTTTCCCCATGGTTTTAATCCGACGAAGAATCGATTCGATTTTCAATACAAACGTGAATTTTAGTCGTTCATAATTTTCGATAGGAAATATTGTCAAAATATAGAACGAAAATAATCGACCTAGTGATACAGTTAATCGAGTGCAATGACCGACCTGCTGAAGCAAAATAACCTCGTTTCGCGAAACGTCGTAGTACTCACTGGAAAATTACACGAACCTGACTCGAACACTGTCAATACGCGAGTACTCAGCAGTCGCTACTACCCTCGTGAATTACCTCCGTACCAGACTGTTTCAACTTTCGGTCACACCCCGAACTAAAACAGCAGCAAAAATCGATAAAAGGTCATTATTCTCAAAATGATAACTGCTTCGTTGGTGAGTTTGTAAGTGTGCTCCATGAACCGTATTCTTGAGTGTAGAAAATATTAGAAACGCACAAGAGTTTGAATTACACCAACTTACGATTACAAATGGTTTAGATAATTAATTACGGGGAGTTCCTTTACTAATCCTTTACGAAGAGATGAAAACGTTTCATTTACGATGTCATTTTTAGATGGTTAATGTTGGAAATTTAAAAAATTAAAGTCCTACCAGTCAAAAGTCGTCCAAAGTGATAATATGAATTAATATGAATGATAAAAAATTTTTAAAAAATAAAAACTTTGAATGCATGCAGATCTATCTTTTTGTAGGTACCACCTCCACCTACCTGCGGTCGTTGCGCTGCCACCGAACTACTTTAGTTGATTATTTTCTCACTAGGGTACGCTGAAAATGCCGGGAGAAGTGATAAACAACTGATAAAAAAGTTTGAGAAGGAGAATTTTTGTTGAAAATTGGTTGAAATTGCGGTGAACATGCAAAGAACTTTTATAATTATGTACTTCGTAATGCTCGAATATGTGTCATTAATTTGTTAATCCTATATTCCTTTTTATTTCAATATGATAGAATGTCGGTCTCCGCTTTGAGATTTTGCACTTTGAACGAAAGTACGCTCGGAGAGCCCGAGCAAGATGCCAACTCCGCTTTGACAGAATTGGATAAAGGTAAGCTCTTGATCTCACCTATTATATATATTTTTTTTGGATGTAGTGTCTCGTGACAATGACAATGATTATAATAAAAGTATAAATATGCGTGTGTAGGGTTGCATTCCAGTAAAATTGGCGAGCAATGCGAAGCCATTGTGCGGTTTCCGAAGTTATTCGAAAAGTATCCGTTCCCCATATTGATCAATTCATCTTTTTTGAAGTTGGCTGAGGTGTTCCGTGTTGGGTAAGTGTGTGTGTGTGTGTGTTTTTTCAAAATTGTTTGCGTTATATTTGTAATGTTTGCTTAGAGAAATTATGTCGTATTTTTTGTAGGAACAATTTTCTCAGATTATGGATAGTAAAAGTATGTCAACAAAGTGAAAAGCATTTTGACAAGATAATCAATGTCGACGAATTTATCCGCCGTGTGTTCAGCGTAATTCACTCCAACGACCCGGTGAGTAAATTCTTAATTCATAGTCGCTGTTATTCAAACGTACGGAGTAAATCATAATACCTTTGCTTCAACTACAGGTTGCCAGAGCATTGACGTTGAGAACTTTGGGTAGCGTTGCTGGCATTATTCCGGAAAGACAAAATGTTCATCACAGTATTAGAAGCTGTTTGGATTCGCATAACGCTGTCGAAGTGGAAGCAGCAATTTTTGCCGCAGTTCAATTTGCTGCCCAGTCAAGGTAAATTTTGATTATTATCGCGATATGTCGAATGAATGGAATTTTTCCAACATAATTTGTGCGAATTCGTAGATCGTTCGCAGTTAGCGTATGTAACAAAATATCAGACATGATTCAAGGTCTTACTACACCGGTGCACATGAAATTGCAACTGATACCTATTCTGCAGCACATGCATCACGACACCGTAACCTCTGCCATGGTGAGTAATCTACTTTGATTTGAATTTTAAAAGTACTGTTGAAATGATTCGAGTCTTTAGATTTTTCTCGGGTGTTTTCAGGTTCGCACCTTGTGTACAGATTTATTAGCGAAATATCCTGCTCAAGATTTCGTTTTGGTCACTTTGAAAACATTAACTCAGTTGGCGGCTGCAACACTGGTTGATATACCGGAGCAAGTGAGTTAACGTGATGAAATATTTATTTTATCGAACGAAATTAAGAAAATCACATACGCCGTCGTTGCAGGTGAAGCTTCTGGCTAGATATGTGGCCGAAGAACCTCGTTGGGTTATCCGTAAAGCAGCAGTTTCCGGCTTGTACACGCTAGCTAAACGTGGAAGTCATTATTGGTCTGAAGATTCTGTAGCTGAGTTGATTACTGTAGCTGGATCTACGGATTCCGAAAAACTGGTCGGATATATTTTCGACATAATTATTATACTTACCCAGTCACCGGCTGTATGTCATATGTATCACAATGCTGGTAAGACGTTTACGTCGATAGCGGTTGATGTGCATTTTTATTGAAATATTCGCAATTTACCTAATTAACGTGGTAACGATTTGTGTTTAGATTCGTCGTTGATGGAGCTTTGCTACGAAACTTCCTTGTCGAATAATCTTCATATCGCCGGAAAAGCTGTGCAAATTATAACCCAGATGGCCTGCTACTGGTGAGTTAATTTTCGGATTATCTCAGCATGCTTTTCTTCGTTTTTTATTATAAATTATAATATAATAAATAAACTACATATTGTACGAAATTTTCAGTTATACAGAAGGATTATTGAGTAACTGCGACGATAACGTAGACTGCGTCGAATCTTATTTGCTTTTCTTATCGTGCAGCGATAATAACGAAAAAGTTCCCGATGATGTTTTAAAATGTGCTTTACGAAATACGGTATCTTTGTGCTACGCCAGGCGACAGCTTTGTTCTCGTTTTGTCGGATTGATTGCAACGAGTTTATTGAAAAATCCGAGTAAGTGATTTAATCACTATAGATGCAGTATGTAGACGAGACGACCTTATGTAAATGAATTTATAATTACAGAAAACGCAAATTTGTTGCTATGCCAAGCATTGTGCGCTATAGGTAATTTAGAACCGGCTGCTCTACATTCGCATATGCAAGATATATTTTCGTTTTTAAAAGCTTCGAACAGTCTTACTGAAACCAAGGTGAGTAATTGATTTTGATTTTGCGTCATTTAATTATGACTAACCATAAATTATTATTTTGTTATCATCTAACCTATAGCCGGTGTTCTAATTGTGATTTACTTTTCCAGTCTACACTATGTACGTCGTTATTTCAATGTTCAGCTGGCTGCAAAGAATCAGACGAAATGAAAGATACGATCAGTGCCATAGTTTTGAACAGCGATCTGTGGTCTTGCTATAAAATTGCCAGATCTGCCGCCAGATATGGGCATTTTGGTGTATGTCAAAGTATTTGTGGTAACATTCGCGATCGTGTTAGTTCGGAACATCTTCATTTTTGGTTGACCGGCCTACAAGAAATTAGTATTGCCGAAGCCAATTTACAAACGAAAAATGGTAAAAAGCTATTTAACCGGATTAGCAACAGCATAACAAACTATTGTAAAGCAACGTCATCGTTCAAGGTTTGTGTTAGGAATCGGAATTTAATGTACAGATGTTTAGTTAGGTATTTATTACTATCTGATTCCTAAAGCCGACTTGTTTTTGTAGGCTGCGAGTACCCCGGCGTCTTCACTTTCTTTCCAGACAGAGTACGCGAGATTGAGATGCGAAATGTTACAGTGCTTTTCATTGCTTCTAGCTACGTGTAACGTGTTTTGTTTATCTCCACCGCCGGCCATCGCGACGACAATCATACAGAACACTAGAGATGACTTACAACGATATGGACAAATAACTAATCAGGTAAAATGGTCGTATTTCGTTTTTCGAATGTAATATAGCTGGTTCAACAGTCCATGTAACATTAAATTTGAACTTTATCTAGCTACGTAAACGTGCCAAAGAATTGAAAGCTTGCGCAGACTTGTATTGGAAGCTATACCAATCGGCGTTTGACGCGGATCCATCTTCGTTGCTCAACGTTAAAGCGTATCCTTTTTTTCGAGAGTTACTATTTCGTCGTATGTAAATTACGCGACAAGTTTTTCCTTAATGGAACGATAGATTACAATACATGTGCACTTTTATGGCCAATAACGTCGAACAAATAGCGTTCTCCAACAGCCAACTTGAAGAGGTCGTTTTGAATTCTGAGTATGGTTTATATTTTTCATTTATTTTGTATTAATCGTAATTGTTTTGTGCTTGGATTTAATTTATGCGGTAATTTTTAGATTGCTCGAAGGACCGCTAGAAATTCAGCTGATGGTTAAAAGCTGTAAAAATGCTCACAATATGAAAAAATCGTTGGATTTAGCTAGCAATGCTCTTACGCATCAGGTAATGTTATATAATACAGCGTACTTCTCAGGCATTGTCGTCAGTCTCTTCGTTTCTCGGTGAAATCACGCACCGATTCTAACTTTCATTTTTCTTGATCAATTTGCTTTTGCTTGCCTATTTATGTTTTGCTTTACGTAATGTTTTTTTTTCTAATCGTTTGTTTCTTTCACAGCATATTAGTTGTCTGAAGAAACAGGTCAAAGCTATCATTTCGGCTCCAATGTGTTATCCGAGGTATTTTTTCCAGGCCCTGCAATCCACTAACGTTACCGTAAGTATGGTACTCATTTACTTGTTTCGGCGAATTCTTTGTTACCCTCAAATAATTGGCGATTTATTAAACCATCAGTTGGCCGTCACTCCTCAAGCACGTAGCGGAGAACACTACTCTGTAACCAGTGGCACTCAACTGGCTGTCAAAGTAGAAGGTGTGCTATCTCACGGCAATAAGCCAGTATTGTTTCGATCGCCCGATGGAATTGTGTTAACGGTTACTACTCAGCTCACCGCTCGTTCCAACACAGTTCATGATTTTAAAGTAAGTTGTTTTCTTCGATCGAACACCGTCGTCTAATGTATATTTTTGTTTACTTTGTCGGCTACAACGCTAAATTTCCTTTATGGTTTGTTTTCTCATGATTTCTAGACAAACGATAGTGGCGCGCCTGTTCTGACGCAAACGGTTAAGCCGCATAGGGATTTCTTTAGAGCAGAGTTTCTGTTAGGTTTTACTTCTGGCGGACAGTACCAGGTTGTAGTAGAAGCGGCGATCATTGATGACACGGGCTTTACCTGGCAAATTGGAGTTCGTAGTGTTCTTAATATAAAAGCTCTGGAAGAAACGCAAAGCTCCAGAGGTAGAGCTGCAGTCAACTGACATTTGTTTATTACTATTCTTGTGTCTACTTCAATTATTAAATTTTTCATACATGGTTCATATTTCGAAGGGACTGCAAAGACAGTTCACTATCATAAATGCCTTTATATGATGGCTTATAGTAATAGCACAGCACTAATAGTGAGTTGAAGCAGTACGTATTATAAAAAATGAAAAACCAAAAAACTGGGAAAATTATAAGATTTGAGAAATCTAGGCAAATGAGTGATGATGAAAATTTTTTTTTTAAAAAGTGGGTATACTTTAAGAGCAAAAGGAATCAATATTCAATTAAAAGCGAAAAGAAAACGGGAAAAATTGTAGCAAAAGACTGGAAGATACAAAATGAAAACTCTTTTCATTTTAAGAACCTTATAAAATTACAAAAAAAAAAAAAAAATACAAAAAATAATATCAAAACTGGAAGTTCACTAGAAAAAAAAATCAAAAAATGGTACAAAACAAGCTGGGACACAGGTGTCCCGGCAATAGGGTTTCCGTGATAGTGTGATAGTTTTTATTTTAATAGTGGGGTAGGGTAGGATAGGAGTAGTACCCTACTGTAATGTATCTTGGCAGTCTTGGCGTTTGATCGGTTTTGGATTTCCCGCGAAACGCGAAAAACCGTCTTAAATGTTTTCAGTTTTGGTTTTGTCTTTGTCTTTTGGCTAAAAAGATTCAAGG
>FIZT01016546.1:0-16739 GCA_900065295.1 Paracoccus marginatus | reverse complement strand
AAAAAAAATAAATGAAGTTGTCAAATGTTTTTACAATTTTTCTCCCATTTTTTTAGGGGGGGCCAGTTGGGGGCCAAGCGATTTTCTGGGGGGGCCTGGCCCCCCCGGCCCACCCGCTGACTACGCCCTTGCTTGCAATCCTTTCCATTCTTAATACAGGCTTCGGCTGACTGCAGGAGCACAATTAGGGCGGCGAAAACGAAGAAAAATATTTTCATGAAATCCATTTCGATTATCGACGACGAAAGCGAACTTTACGTATAAAAAATAGCGAAAAAGATAGTATTGATTTTTGATCGTGGAAGGCTACGATGTCATTTATAAAAATATGATTCGAGTCGGAGATATTTATATGATTTGAGATTAACGGAGGGATTTCCGAATACGTTATTTATTAATTATTATGCAATACGCGTAAAATAAGCTACATTGTTGCATTTCACTATTTCGATTAAACCGGGGAAATACGTCTATTATTGTTAGTACTTTGAACGGATATCATTAGATACCTATATTTTATTTAAAAGATAACTCGGTCACGTACGTACGGTACCGTGGAAGTACCTAACTTTGTGTGCCAATTATGATTTACTATCGTGATTTATTCTTCTGACGTCGCGTCGGTTATTGTAAAAATAATTCGGAAAAGTGATGTGCTGACTCATACCTACATACTGAACGTAGCATGTAGATAGGTTTAGAATCGATCAAGTTTTGGAAGATCATCTCTTCTGACACCTTCCGTATCTCTGTCCTCTCTGCTGGTAACAAAATCCTGAACAGCAAGTGCCCAGTTTACCATTAGCTTTACAACGTTTGCCATTTCTGAGGCATTTCGCATCAGCCACGTGCATCGAAATCATAACCAAGGCGAATAAGATGACGAAAATTTTGTAAAAATTCATAATTCTGTAGATAACTACGCGATGAAAAAAAAACACGACAAACGAGACTCTCGACGATTTTTCGAGGAAAAAAATAATTATTCGAGACAAACCGAGCAATAATAATTTTTTTTCTCAAAAATCAAAGCTTTTATAATGAAATTTTAAAGGTGTGTTATTATTGATAAACTGTTCTCGAGTACCCCTTGAAATTACATGTGGAAATAGAATAAACAATCGCCGATAATCGATAATGCATTTATTGCGTTTTTAATATTACATTTTATTGTTTTAAAACTCGAAAAAGTGTGAAAAATATCAAACTGTGTGTTTGTTTTGGTGTATTGAACTCGACAAAAATACATACTAAGTGGGTAATGAATGATAAGAGCGAGTGAATGGCGAAGCGAATAATTGAAACGTACTTACCTACGTAGATAAAGGAGATAGTTGACATACCTATTTAACAAAATACCGAATGGTACTTACCTACTTGTAATTTCTATATGCAGTTTCATTTCATCAGCTTGGGTAGTTTCGAGGATTTCGAAAATTTTATCGAAAAATTGATTTTTGAAATGTTCCGAAAAATCACAGCTTTGAAATTTTTTGAAAAATCATTTCTTGAAACGTTTTAAATTTTTTTTCGAAATTCTTTTTTTCAACTCAAACAAAGAATTTCCTGGAGGAGAAAGTTGAACCCTTGCACCTTGTTTTAGTTCGATCTTGTCTCCCGAACACCATTTGCAGCGAGAAACTCGATGTGCCAGCATCACAAATTCGAATTGAAAATAACGAAAGCGTCGCATTAAAATTATATATTTCCAACAATTTCATCAAAACAAGTCGAAAATTAAATTCTAAAGATATTTTCAAAAGCTCAAATAAACAATAAATCGTGTCGCTGGAAACAATGAAAAATCAAATTGTAGCCTATCATCGCGTGAAAAGAAGTTCATCGTCAGCATCTCCAGCGTCGCCGAGGAGCACCGATTTAACCTCACGAACGCTCCAAGCATATCCCCTTACTCTGATCCAGCGTCGGAATGCAGACGTATCCTTCGCAGCAGTGATTTCGTAGGTCTCGCCATGGACAAACCTGGCCAACGTCGACGCATTCTGCTGACGAAGGCTCGGACGCCCCGTCTGTGTCTTCGGCAAACGATATCGATCCCATCAATGAAACGAAAACAATTAATACGAACGAAATTGCACTGTAGAAATTCATTATCGTTGGTTTATAAACGGTTCAACGCAAATTAAGTAAATCGACCTTATCGAATGAATGGATGTACGAGTAGGTATGTCTACGTGTAGCACGAGTAAACAATCCGCGTATGTAGGTATATTATGCGATAAGGTGGCTACGAAATAATTTTTTCTTAATCGCTTCCTGAAGAAAATATCGTCACGATGGAACTTGTTTTTCTCGTTTATGGAATTCGTATTTATATTTAATTATTATTTTTATTATTTTATAAAAAAATCCAAGGCTGCGTCTGCGTCTGTCGTCTTGAGATTAGGACTAGATACCTATTTTGTTGTGTTTTTTTTTTTTTTACGAAATACCTACTTATTTATATCTCGATTTCCGATTATGAACTTAATCAAGTAGGTAAATATGATACGTGTCATGTTAGGGTTAAATGATGACTGTGTTGACTTAGTTGGCCAGATCTTGCATCATTTTAACCATATGCTCATCATTCTATTTGTACGTATGTTCTCTGGCGATTTAGGTAATTTTTCTAAAGCTCTCGAAACAGTATTCTGCTTTGTTTCAATAGGTGTAAGAACTGTACGAGGACGACGAAAAAATCACGAAAATTGCCTACCTTTGTCTACTTATTTTCTTCAGCAGGACGACGACATTCTCGGCAGATACCCCGAGGGTGGAAAAGGCTAAAATGTGAGGGGAAAACCCAGAATTTTGACCCTTGAAAATTAGTATTTTTCGTTTATTTTTCATATTTTTTCGATTAGTTCGGGGGAGGGGGTAACCTCACTCCTCAGATCCACGCTAGATGAAATGAAATGGTGAGAATTGACGACGAACCGAATTTATTCTACCTGCATGCATCGTATGTCAAGATCACGAATTTGTGAACCAATTTTGGGAATCACTGAAAGTTATAGAAAGAAGTGAGAAAACTGAGAATACCAATTAGAGCACTCAGCAATCGTAATCTGTTCATCGACGTTTGAAATATGGCACAATTACGAGCTGATCGAGTTGGGATGATAATAAATACTATAATCCTACCGTAAAAAATTTATTCAGATGTTCGTACAATAAGAAAGTATAAAATTCACCGTTTTTGCAACCCTCGCAAAGTTGCCTGATCACGTGTACATTGTCAAGTCGGGGCATTTCCTACCATTTGTCGTAATGGTTTGTCTTCGCAGGCACCTTGAAGATCACCTATCGGGTGATAACAATAGTCGGAGCAGCATTTGCCCATACTCCCATCCCAGTGGCATGGCGATCCGTTCGGAATGCAGCTCGATACCAGTTGCAGAATTACTATCAGTGTCGCCATTATGATCGATAAAATGGCGTAGAAGTTCATTAGGTACGAATAAAGAGTACAAAAGTTCGAAGGTAAAGAGAGATTTTTGGAAACGAGAACGAAAAGATTGGCTTTGGGAAGGAAAACGAGATGAGATTTTATTGCGAGTTGATTACGTATCAAGAAGTAATTCGTAATCTCTTCATCAACAGATAAAATGATGGCACAATTAGGTACGAGCTGATCAAAGTGGGATGGTAATTAAATACATATTCAACCGTAAAAAAAATGTATTCTGATGTTCGTCGCAGTAAGATATTTGAAAATATGTACAAAGGTATTCGGTGCACAAGTCAGTTGATCAAATCCTCCAAAAAAGTTTTCATTTTTTTTGTTGATCATAAAAACTCTCGTGAATCAAAACGTAGCCATGTAAAAACTTACCTTGACGCTGGCACATGTAAAAATTAGCAAAGTTCAGTTTTTTTTGCGACTCGCGATAAGTTGCCCGATCACCTGTACGTCCGAGTCGTTGAATCCACCATTTTCGGCCGTCCTCTCTTCGCAGGTGCCGTTAGGTTTGCCTACAGGATGATAACAATAGTCGGAGCAACATTTGCCCATATGCCCGTCCCAGTGGCAGGGTGATCCGTTCGGAATGCAGCTCGATACCAGTTGCAGAATTACTACCAGTGTCGCGATGATGATCGATATGATGGCGTAGGAGTGCATTACGACTGACGAGCACGAAAGTTCGAGAGTGAAGAGAGATATTGAGAAACCAGAGGGAAAAGATGGAAAATTTTTGATAATCGAGTTGGGATTTTAATTCGAGCTGATTACGTATCAAGTAGTGATTGAATTATCGAAAAGTGTGAAAGTTTGGTGCTTTTTTGTTAACAACCTGAAATTATTGTTCATATTTGCAGGCAGGGTAGAGCCGTGCAGAAGAGGGGGACGATTTTTGATTTGTCAAAATTTTTATTAATCTTATGTATGGAGTTAGGGCTAAAAATTATTTAAAAAAGAAGATAATTTGAAAAGAAGATTTTTTTAGCTAGATTAATTGAAAACCATGTGAAAACGCCACTTGAAAAATAACAAAGAATATATTTAAAAAAAAAAAAATATTTAAGATGAAAAATATAATAAATAGTTTAGAACACCATCAACAACACTTACGAGTAACTAGAAAATTTTTTATCGTACTTTGAAGTGAAAATCAAACGCTGGAAAACTGAATGAAATGGGTACGTCGCGTCGCCTCGTCGTCCATTGAACGCAGCCCACCGATCTTAGCTATCGGGAATGCAGATTCCTTCGTTGCAAGAAAGCCCAAAGCAACACTTCTTCGTCCCCATTTTCGGTTCGCAGTTCATTCTCGATTCGATACACTGCATCATAGGCACAGAATTCACTTTATTCAATACCGCCACGACTACGACGACCAGGATGAAAAACACTTTGCAGAAATTCATTTCGAAAAGAGAGTGACGCAACGTTGACGGTTGAAACTTGAGCGGATTTAAACTAATCGGAAATCGATTGGAAATGACTTTAGCTTATAATCCTGGTACAGGTTTGAGGTGAAATTTATACACAGAAATGATTGCATGAATTTAGGTGAAGTCCAAAGGCAGCGTTCAGTTTCTTCCGGGTTTGAAAAAAAAGTTCAAATGTGCCATCTCTATACTTTTGTTAATTTAGGTACATTATTAATGTGTGCTCTTACTGTGCATTAGGCAGATGATTTTGATTTTACGGTACATTAATATTTGACCCATTACAAAATTATGGCTTTTTGAGGAAAAGATAAAAGCTGTTTAATTTTTTCTTGTGATCCAGCAGCTGAAGAGGTGTTAGGCGTTAAGAAACCGTCTCAAGTCTATCAACTAGGTCGAAAGGTACCGCATAAATAATTTCGATAACCGTTCGGTCATTTTCTGTAGGTACTTTGAAGAAATTTCCATTAACGATTCTCTCAGCTCGATAAGTTGATTGGCAATTAGTTACGAATAAAGTTAAGAGCGCAGTCTGCGTTTGACTGAGATGTATTCGATTTTTTTTTTAATATTTCAAATTTCAGCTATTTTTTTTTCTGTTATTTTTCAACTTGGTTGATTTAAAAATTCTTTAATATTATGATTTTTATTATTTTTTTTCAATTTTACCTTGTTTTTATCAAATTTCTGTTTTTTCCCTTCATTTTCAATTTTCAATTTTTAATTTCAATTAACAAATTTTTGTTTGCCAACATTCAAATGTTGAAAATCTTGAATTATAAAAAATATTATTTTTTCATTTTTACTCTTTTTAAATTTTTTTTTTAATTTTCTACAAAATTTGTACTTTTTTCCAAATTTTAGTTTTTAATTTTTTCCATTTTTCAAAGTTTTTTAGAAGTATGTGCTTGTTTTAATTTCTCAAAGAATTCTTTTTTTTCAAAAAAAAATCATTTTTACAGATTTTTATTTTTGAGTTATTAATTTTTTTTGTCAATTTCTGAAAGATTTCAAGATTTGTGTATTAGAATTTAATGATATTCAATTAGGTGGTTACATGATAGTTGAGTTGATTGATTGTTATAAGTATCTATCTAGGTATATCTACTGAATTCTATACGCATCATAGGTTCGATCGATTGGTTACAAATTACTAAATTAAAATTACTCAACTAAACCCGAAAAACTACTTCAAGACGACAGCCATCGCGCACGTCGTTCCAGGCAAAGTGTGGTTTCGGGCTCCTTCATTCGAAGACATATTTCCAAATACATTTTTGCGCGCGATTTTTTGTTGATACGTATTCGCGGACGCCAACGGCCAGCAACCGGCTGGGTAGCGACGATGACGACAACGACAGCGGCAACAACGAATAAAAATATCTTGCAAAAATTCATTTGGAATTGTGAAAAATTTGACAAATGGACAACTACCTTAATTTCGCCATAAAAACGCATTTCATCGCGTACATTAAGAGCAGAGTAAAATGTAATTTTTATACGGATTCAAAATCGAGTATTTAAATACCGCATGATTTGCGATGCAATAGTCTGCAGTTGTTGCACGTACTTAGTCGCAGTTTTTCTAGGAAATTCGAGCTGTAGTAAGCACGTAAACGTGATCTGTAGAGGTTTTTGATGCCGCACGCGTCGAATTGAAATATGGATGTGGTTTGTGATAGCCATCTTCATTCGTAATTTTGTGCGCATGATTTCTCTCATCGTTGGTAAACCGATGGGTACATTTAAGGCTTAGTTCGTCGATATAATTAGCGGATCGATTAGAATTATCGTTCGATTAATGGGGAAAAAATCGAAACCTCAGTATACGAGTACGAGTGATATTCAATGAAAAACACCAGAAATAGTCAAAGTCCTGCAAAAAGTTTTAAAACGCTAAGAAACCGTAGCGAAAAAAAAGTGGCTAGAGGAAGCAGCATAAAAGTAAAAAAAAATCGAATTTTTTCTACCTCTTCGTAAAATACATAACGCGATTAGGATTTGGGAAGGAAAATTTGGGCTCGGTCGGTCAAACGTTATTGGATGCGGCCTCCCTTTAGCTATCCGTTAAAGGGAAACAGGAAAGTATGCTTTGATTTGGTAAACACATATAAAATAAGTATCGCGAGATGAAGTACCTCTACCGTGATATAAAACAAATGCTATTACGTTACAAGCGCAAATAAAGAGAAAAGTATATACTTACCTAAAGAGAATACATACTACAGACACACAAGTCGACATATTATAGCGTTCGTATGGTATTATCCAGTTTACGTAATAAAACCAGTCCTGGTCGCTTTTTCTCGTATGTTGTACGTACGTACCTCTAACGTATAAAAATCTCAGGGGTATTTCATTTTCGTCACAGATGCACGCTAGCCATTAGCTTTTCGTCTCTGTCTACAAAAATGGAGCAGAACTCAAAAATAAGATTTTTCCACACTCTTTGTAATAGTATTTATATCATTTCGGTTTGGTTTTCGCGTAAATGGAATTAAACGGTGACGTCTTTACCGCTGCAGAGTGGCTTTTGATGCTTACGTTGGTGTGTAAGTGATGACGCTGTTTTTTTCTCCTTCTTTTTCGGTTGTTCATCGCTGGGGCAGTATGGTGGACTGTGCGACCTCTGTAAAACCGCATTATTCGACCGTAAAAATGGGCTAATCTAATTGCCTCGTAAGCAGAACCATTAGCGCGCAACGAGCATTTAATGGAGTTGAGCGGGCTGAGTACAGAGAGAGAAAAAAGGTGGATTGTTTGAGTTTTGTAAGAGAGAGGAGAACCTGGTTGTGTGAACAGATGATGCATGAAAATTGTTTTACAGCTTTGGAGAGTGCTTGAAAGGAATATTTTGATAGACTTGCGATATTTATGTAGGTTGACGAAGATGAAATAGAATATATTTGAGGCAAAATAACTCGTGCACTACTGCAGATTTTTTCCAAAATTTTTTTTTTTCTGTTTTGCCAATTTTTCAAGATTGTTCAATTCCTCAAAATTAGTTAATTTCTCAAAATTGGTCAATTTCTCAAAATTGGTCAATTTTCCAAAATTGTTCAATTTTCCAAAATTGTTCAATTTTCCAAAATTGTTCAATTTTCCAAAATTGTTCAATTTTCCAAAATTGTTCAATTTTCCAAAATTGTTCAATTTTCCAAAATTGTTCAATTTTCCAAAATTGTTCAATTTTCCAAAATTGTTCAATTTTCCAAAATTGTTCAATTTTCCAAAATTGTTCAATTTTCCAAAATTGTTCAATTTTCCAAAATTGTTCAATTTCTCAAAATCAGCAAATTTTCCAAAATTGGGCTAATTCTTAAAATCAGTCAATTTTTTAAAAACAGCCAATTTCCCAAAATTGTTCAATTTCTCAAAATTAGTCAATCTTTCAAAATCAGCCAATTATTCAAAATCAGTCAATTATTCAAAATTAGTCAATTTTCCAAAATTATTCAATTTCTCAAAACCAATCAATTTTCCAAAATTCGTCAATTTTTCAAAATCAGCCACTTTTTTGAAAAAGTCGATTTTTTCAATACAACCAATTTCTCAAAATTGGTCAATTTAGGGGCATTAGTTAATTTTCAAAAATTGTCCAATTTCTCAAAATCATTTAATTTTTCAAAATCAGTCAACTTTTCAAAATCAGCCAATCATTCGAAATCAGTCAATTTTCCAGAATTATTCGATTCCTCAAAATTGAATGGGTCAGTTTCTAAAAATCGGTCAATTTTTCAAAATTCTTAAATTTTCTGGAATTATTATACATTTTTTTCGAAAGTTTCCAATTTTTTTAGAAGTTTTTCAACTTCATGAAATTATATCAGTTTTTCAAAACGATTTTTTTGAACTTCGTTAGTTTTCCATCAAGATTAGTTATTTTTTTCAATTTTTCAATTTTTTTGGAATTTGTTCATGGTCAAACTTCTTCAATTTTTCAAAATGCCTAAATTTTGAATTTTTCTCAATTTTGCCTTTTTTAAATTTCATTTTGTTGCTATTTTTTTTCATTTTTCTTTCTTCTCTTTTACTTGATATTATTCGACTTTTCCTCGTCCCTTTAATTTCCCTATTTTTTTCTTAATGTGTTTTGAAACAACTTTATGTAGTAATAACTTCTTCGATCGCATACGTTCTCTATAATGTGACAGTTCTCGGGATTCCCTGCGTGAAGGGAAGCGAAGGAAAGTTTATAAAATGGAACGGAGACGAAGCAGCCGGCGCTTAGGTGTTAAGACTTAACAGTTGTAAATTTGTAATACTCGATACCTGTCGGGATTCGTGTTGTACTGTACCCGTGTGCACGCGTATTATAACTCTACAACTCTGCGTACGTTATACTATACCTGTACATTAGTACAGCGTACGTACAATTGTACTTTAGCCATAATGAAGCTATAACTCTATAGGTTTGAGTATTGACATACGCGCTGCGAAAGGTGATGGGTATTATAATACACCCGGGGTGTTCGGCTCTAGAATTACGTGCTCGAGTTGTAGAGAGTACTTATAGCGCGTTTAAGAGGCAGCAATCATCGTTAAGTGGTGCCATCGGTATCGACATTGTTATTCAAAACATTTCCGAATGTAAAGCTTCGTCTGGGCGCAGAGGGGTACAGAGAGGAAGTAGAGAAAAACGATGGCGATGGCGACCTTTACGAATTACTGCGGCTTCCGATACAGTATAGAATTTTTTCTCACTTGGTATCGTACATAAATGTTGGAGAACATTAGATACGCAGAGCGAGAGAGAGCTAAACACATATCTAGACTCGTACATCGTATAGGTAGGTAGGTATAGGTACTATATAAAAAGGTTCTTAGCATTGTTAAAAGATTTATAAGTGTTAAGCCCCCTATTAGTGTACCGGGCTCGGTAACTGAAGAAATAAAGCTACTTAAAAACCCTCATATTTTTCCGCTTCGATACGTAATACAAATGCTACCGTTTCAACTAACACCTCGATCGTATAAGAGGCGCGCAGACCGTGGTCAGATATTATGCCGATGCTTGATGGCATTTACGCCTTATGTATTTATATCGGGGGTATTATACCTACGCACCTATGTTGGTATTTCGTGTTCGGGATGCGTACTCGACCAAAATGTACATTTTATTTCGAGTGGACTCGATTGCGTTCGCCGCACGTCTTCCAAAGCTAATCCGCCGATCGTTACAATGTGGAAGTAACGCGAATAAGAATATTTTTAGGTGACTCGGAATAAGAACCTTATATGCTTAGGGTACTTAGAGGGGGTATACTGTGCTTTGCATGGTTTGGTAATATGTAAGAGTAATTAAACGACTGATCGATGCTCGGTGCTGATAATTGGGAAATATTTTTGGCTTCGTAGTCGTAGGTATTTCTTCTTCCCCCTTTTTTTTTTCAATTACAATGCTTACATATCCAAACATGCAGTAGGTATTTAGTGTCAAGTTCAAGTATTGAATGGGTCTGCTGTTGTTGTAGTGGTGCAGCTTTGACTTATCGTTTCAGAAGAGTTTGTTGGTGTTGAGGCAATTGTACTTGTATTAAATTTTTTTTAAATCATAAATGGTGGTGATTTTCTGTAAGAAAAATTTCATTCAAATTTTTTCATGCTTACTTACTTAATTTCTGACGTCATTTCGCGATTCATTATTCAGCGAATGGAGTAAGTCCAATTATGCATTATTTTTGCCATAGCTAGAATGAGAAGAAGCACGTTCACACTCGATACTTTCTGTATATACTCGTTTTACGAAATTGAAAAGTGACGTATCTATATGTATTTGTAGGTTTAAACCACATCAAGGCTATAAAATAATGTATCTACTTTACCTACACACAGAAACTATCTACATATACGAACATTGGTCGGCTTGTAACGTAACACTGTACCGCATTAGATAGCTATAGATTTAGATACCTTCACTGAAATATTCTAAACTCGAAACGAATGATGATTGATTATAAGTAGATAACGCGAACGCAGTTTCGGTAAATTCTCCACGACTGAAATTAATAGATAATTGCCTAGCCTTTGATAAGTAATTAAAAGGAGTGATTTCCGCACCAGTCTGAAATAAGTTGGGATAAATTTACGCGCCCGTAGATGGAGCGTTAAAAGCTTTGCCAAAAGTGGACGTATGAAAGGGAAATTTTAAGGTCGATTAAGTTTTCGAAGTTTTATGTAGACGAATATAGGTACTTCAAGTGGTGGGGAATCATCGAAGTTGTAGCGAGCTTTTTCGTAACCAAGAAATTCAGAGATGAGAAGTTACTTTGGAAATTTTGTAGTCAGAATTTGAAGAGTGACAAAAATAATTATGTCGGATAAAAAAAAGAAAATTGTTATTTCGAATTAGGCATATTTTTCAGAAGCTATTTTTTAAATAGAGCTGAAAAAATTCATTTTGGAAAAAAGAAGAAAAACAAAATTCAAATCTAAGTCCAAAAACTTGTCATTTTGAACGAAATCTGAAAAATGATCGTCTTCTTGATTGGAAAAAAAATGATCAACTTTTGAATTTTGGAAAAAAATTTGAAACGTTTTGATAAATTTTCAAAACCAGTCGATTCTCAAAAAATTGCAAACTTGGTCGAAGAAATATTTTTTTTCTTCGCCTGAAACTTCGAAAATTTTATTTTTTACCCAGAAATCCGAAATTTTGTGTTGACATAAAATTTCTAAATAATCTTGTCTTTCTCTCTTTATTTTTTTCAGGCAGGAAATTCCCAAAAATTTGGTGGGCACAATATTTTTAATTTTTTTGGCTCAAAATTGCAAAAAAATGGACACTTCCAATAATTCTCTTGCATACGAAACTCCTGGTCTTGGTTTGATACAAAATTCTCAATTTTTTTACGATCAAAATGTTCAAAATTCAGTGTGGATCCAACATTTTTGGCACTTCTTAGACAAATTGGCACAAAATTTACAATTTTTATTTTTTTGGACTCGAAATTCCTCCCGAAATGGGCGCACAAATTTCCGATATTTTTTTCTAGCACGAATACCGCGGCTCAAAATGTTCAAAAAAATGTTTTTAAACAAATTTCTTCAAATTTTGTTTGCGACGTTACAAAATTTCCAGGAATTCTTTTAGAAAGGAAAATAATTCTTTCTGAACCCAACATTTTTGGAAAAAAAAATTCCTTGAAAAAGAAATTTGCATAAAATCTGAAATTTTTTGCACAAAATTACTTAAATGTCATCTTCTCGCAAGATAGTGTACAAAATTTCGAAAATATATTTGGCACACAATTTCCAATTTTTTTGTTGGACCCTTCACTTTGGTTTTTACCCAAAATTGAAAAACAAATGGGCTCGATATCATTTTGGGGCTACGAATACGTGGACTAAAAAGTGTTGAAAAGAAAACTTTCAATTTTGTTCAAATTTATCATAATTCATTTTGGTTGTTTGGCAAATCAGGGACAAAATTTCTGAAAAAAATTTCTTACAAAATTTCAAGTAATTTGTTTTTACGAGTAGATAAGAAAATCCTGGGATTTGTTTTGGGACAAAAATCATACTTTTCTTTGGGTCAAAATTTTGTTTGAACACGTATCAGTTTTGATGAAAAATTCCTTGAAAAAAATTGGCATAAAAGCTGCAATTCTAATTTTTTTTTGCACGAAATTCCTAAAATTTTGTATTCGCACAAGATTCATCGAAAATTTTTGGTGTAAAATTTTCATTTCATTGTTAGTGTCCAAAAAAAAATTGACACAAAATTCCTAATATTTTTTTAGACCCAAAAAATTCTTCCATTTTAGTTCTAACCCGAAATCTAAAAAAGAAACGACCTCAAAATCTCCTATATCTTTTTTGGGAACGAATATCGTCGACTAGAAATGTCCACAAGAAAAGTTTTTGGCACAAAATTTCTAAAAACAGTTTTTTTTGAAAAAATTTCCTTGAAAAAAATTATCGTCGAGAAAACTGTGATAGAATGGATCGCATTGAGCCGTAGGTAGTCAGAGTCACAAACTGAATTCCTGCTGTCCCGTTGATATACCCGAGAATACTCTATCCAGCATTTTAATATTTAATCGGTAGCCTAATTGGGCCACTCAAGGCGCGCACCTGAAAGCTCATAATTCGTCGATTTACCGCCTCGAATTGAATCCACGTATGCTACACACCAAACATCATACTTGACACTATTTTAAAACACATAAATAGCCTACTTTGGAAACACGAGTATTATCTCAAAAAAGGGAGCATATCGTTTTACCAGCACGTTAAGCGGGTTTTGAGAAAAAAAAATTACATAGCCTGCGTTATACCTATAAGTTTATACATACACGCCGACTGTGCCGGAAATAAAATATGAAAATCCAATTATTTTATCAGGATTTTTTTTTTGTCAAATATTTAACCGAAGGTTTTCTCATTCACTTTATTGTATCGTCTATGCAAATGCGTGTGTGCGTGTGTAGTGTACCTATTTTTTTTTTAACGCCTTAATATACTTACCCTTATAATAATTTATTCAACGTAACTCGATCTGCATGTATGCGGAAAATTTGTGTTTTTCCCTCTTCTTTGCTGCTTCCTCCCTGTATATTTATAGGTGAGTGTTTGCGTGTAGAGCTCGCACATAATATAATGGTGTAATGGTAGGTACGTTTCAATAAAAAAATTATATTTAGAGAGATATACACTCGATAATATACGAGCTACTGAAATCCTGTGTGGAAGAAGAGATAGCTGGCAGAGTGTGTGAGAGAGAGAGGCTTACACGGTGTAGCGTATACCCAATACTATAATATATTTTCCTCAATTTTATAAATAACCTTTTTAGTTCGGTTTTAACGATATGTAAAAATAAGCTCTCTTTTTTCACTTTTTTTTTTTTTACATTTTTTTATTCCGCGATATTACAGATAGCTTTATACGTAAGTGAACGAAAAAAAAAACTTACTGATAAATCAATCTTTCAAATGGATTTACCTATCAAAAGGCTGTAAAAGCCGACGTTCGGATGTTATTATGAGGATATTTTATATGTATACCCTGTGTGTGTACGCTCCACCTCCTCGCCGACTTTCGTGTGCAAATATACCGACGTGTATATGGTTCTATTCGTGCGTAAAAAGAGGACGAGAATGTGCTGGAGGAGCTCTCGAAAAAAAAAAAAACTTTCCAATTTATCTCAATAAGTATACCATTTACTCGTCTGATGAGTTTATAGTGAAATATGTAGCAGCATGTCGAGGCAGGAAGAGAAAACTTATAGCAAGTCGACTCGTATTGACAGCTTATTAAATAACGAATGGAATTTTCGTAATCGTAATGCGAATATATTAGAGTAACGGGGAAAATGTGGATAATTTACAGATCTAGGTAGAAGGATACGTAGTACGTATATTTTTCGATAATATTAAAGGTACGAATGAAATTCCTCTATTTTCCTTTTAAAACGAGGAAAAAATTCAGCAAGTTGTTGAGTAATTTTTTCATCAGCTTCAGCCGAATGTGGAAAAAATTAACAATATTCGAATGGCGGTTTCGCCATTCAAAAATGTACAAACGAATCGACTAATTCGAGAAAATGGTACACGAGCAAGCCGTATGCATATATAGTGAGACGACGACGATGCTGGAGGAAGAAGCCAGCCGAGAAGAAAGCATCGGAAAGTTTTCAATGTGTAAGTGTATACTTTGGTGGTACGAGGAGTAGGTGGTACGTATCTTCGACGTGGAATAATTTGGCGAAAACGCGCGGATCGACGAAGAGCGGCGGAGGTGTAAAGAGAGAATTTTCGGTGAAAAGATAAAAGTCTTAAATACAAACTTTCAACGTTCAAGTATCACAATACAGAGAGAAGACTCGGGTTTTAATTAAAAGGGTTTCTTCATTTTCTTTAAAGCGACATAAATGGTCCTCTTCCTCTTCTGGGTAGCTCTTTAAACTTCCATTATTCCGGCGAATTTTGCTTTTGAAAAGAAAACTGGTTAAAAGTTTATTCATTCTGTTTAGTGCTCTCTTTTCAAGGCGAAAGCTCTCTCTATACTATGTATAGTAAGGCCTTTTCCCTCACAACCTTTGGCTCGAATGCTCCGCACGAGGAGCGGAATTCAAAAGAGGTGGAGGGGGAGAGATGGCATCGTTCGTTCTACTACTACTACTGGTACTGGTGGTACCATACGACGAGAGTTATTTAAAAGCTGGTAATCTTCGCCGAACAGAAATGACATCTGAAATATCTTCTTTTTGAAAGATTTATATCTTAAGCTTCACAGAGATGATCTTGTTCGGAAAGAACGCTATGGTAACATTCATTAAACTATTTTATGTGCGTCCCATGCTCTGCTCGCCCTCGCCCCAAAAACCCGACCCTTTTGGAGAAATGCGGCGAAACTTCATCATTTGACTGCGGGCAAGCGCGGGCGTTCGGTGCTATGCCGACGACCGAGCATCCTTTAAAGCTTCTTTTACAAATGAACACGATGTCCCCCTCCGCACCTCCCCAAGCGCCCGACTTCGGGCTCCTTTTTCTTATACTTATTTACTACACAGAGACGAACGAAAAAGCGACGAATTTAAGGACAGTAAAGTTTAATAAGCGTCCTATTTATTAATTATAAGTAAGAAGAAGCGCAGAAACGACTTGCGAAAAGTGGCTTCGATTTGCCGGGTAAATCGAGTCTTTTCAACGAATCGCTCGCTGATATTTTTTCATTTTCTCGTATAATATGCTTCGTTATTGTACCAAATGTAATACGTACAACGAATTAAATCGAATACGAACGCGGTTGGAAAAATAAAGAAAAGGAAATGGGAGTATAAAGTACACGGAGAGACCCCCCTAGCTAATAAATACGTCTCGATTAATTCCTTCGTATCCTGCGGCAGCCTGAGTTACGTTACCGCACAGTGTAACGCTTTGCGATTGGGATTAGGATTGGCAACAGGTTAAGAGGTACCCGAACCAGGATACGAGGGCATGTGAAAAAATTATTTTTTATTTTTCCACGCGTGAATTCGCCACCGTACACTAATAGCGCTGATTTTCTTTTGTTTCAGGGGTAACCTAGATGATTAAAGAATGGCTGAAATGGTAAGTTTTTTGAAAGTTTTTTCGCATGCGGTGTCGAGGCATCGGTTCGACGTTGGTTTGGCTGTATGCATAGAATTAAGGGCGTCGAATCGACTGGAAATGTTTTCGATTGAATAACTCCACGTGTACTTATTTATACTGGAGAGTTGGTTAATGAGGTATTAGGTGGGTATTCCTAATTATGAAATTGTAATTGTTGTAGTTGGCTCGATTTGGTCTGAGGGTTACTTCGGTGTTGGTAAATTGAGATGGGAGGTGGAATTTTCTGAATTCATTGCGAATTCATTGGCATAATAATAAATTGTTATTGAATTCAACAGCGAGGGCGTCTAATTGTCCATGTCTTATAAGTTGTGGATTGAGAACATGGAAAAAAATTAATTTTTTAAAATTTTAATTGAATGTTGATTTTTGCATCATGAACTTATCGTCAGGTAATTTTTTTTGGAAAAGTCAACAATAGGTAATGTTTGGTGGTGAAAGGGTGATACATTTTTGGACTACAGTTTTTACTTATTTTTATTTTCAAGACAAATTATGGGGGATGAAAAATTGAGCAAGAAAAAGGAAAAGATTTTTGATTCCCCAATTCTGTTAGACAGCCTGTTCTGATCATTTAGAATCAGTGAAAATTTCACTGAAAAAAAGTTGAAATTGCACCACAGACAAATCAGTGAAAAAATCACTGAAATTTCAGTTAATTTAACCAGCCATTGGAAGCAAAAGCACATAGCAAAACCACAAGCAAAAGCAAAACGTTTAAAAAACCAAAAGCAACAGCAAAAG
>FIZT01016543.1:0-10323 GCA_900065295.1 Paracoccus marginatus | reverse complement strand
ATCCCGATATCTCTTTTCAGTCCCGAGATATTAGAACATATTCGAGGTGGACAAGACTTTTGTGCCATACTGTATAATTTATATTCAAGCAAAAAATTCACTTCCAATAAACTTTCGAAAAAGTGACGCAATCACTTCAGCGCATAACATAAAATGACACCACAGGTATGAAAGATAAACAGGAAAAATATATCAACAGATAAAAATGCTATGACAGCTAGGCACTTAATACATATCAATAGACCTACCTACATTGAAAATTTAGTAAAACAAAATACTGGTGTACTCAGTTTGGGTACTATGATCATTTTCATCGTCTTGTTATAAATATTGATCGGAAAAAGTAGATGAACATTAAACGATAAGTAGGTAGAAACTTTTTTAAAAGAATTTTAAATAGAAAATTTTCAACAAAACAAGGGAACAAATTTTCAAGAGATTTTTGAAGAAATTTACCTGAATTTTTCAAACAAAAAATTGGGGAAAAATTGAAAAAATAGGTCCATACCCAGACGAGATGAATGAAAAATTTATTGGAAAATTATCATCAAAATTGAGGCACTTTTTGCCAGTTGAACTGCAGACAGCACTTATCAGTAAGAATGAGGAACTAATCATTCAGTTTCCAGATAACCAATTGTTTATTGAACCATCACCTGCTTCGCGTCAATAGTTCGCAAATATGTGACATCGCAAATTATGTTATTGAAGAAATTTATGACCTAGATATCTACGCCATACTATACCCCCCCAAAAAAACAACAAGCAACGTCATTAGAAAATTTTCCTCGCACTCGAAAACAGTCCAATTCTAGCAAAATAAAATGAAATCGATTTTGACACGTACGATTTTCTTCTTCCTATGCTTGAGCCATCAGTCTCTGGGCTTTTGGGAACCAGATTGGGGTAAGTGTGACCAACTGACCACTTTTGAAAATCTCTGCACTATCAAAAATGGCTCAAAATTTTCAACTCTTACAGATGATAACGATGATTTTTTCTCGTGTTTCTTGAACCTACGATACAGACCCGTTGCAATCAACGTGGATACAGCAAAAGTGGAAAAAATAACGACTCCGACACCGTTGCTACTCACAGTGACAAAGTTTGACTCGATGGCATTCGTCAATTCAGGACAATCGAGTACGTACACGAGTTATAAAAAATTTCAATAAATCCGCAATCCAAATTAAACGCAGATCAAGGGTAAATAATCAGTTAAGCACATCTCATGTTCAGTTCAAACTGTCAATACCATGGAAAGTATTCGCCTCGCCACTGGTGGTCTTCTACAAGGATCTTACACTATGCTAAGTTTTAATTATTATTGGACGAAAACCGCTTCGGGTAAACACGTAGGAACTACAATCGACGGCAAAGGGTAAATTTCCAATCGAAGGACAAACTTAAAAATCATCAGCATTAATCGGGATATAAATTTTTAGCTATCCTTTCGAGGTACGAGTGGTCTGGAAGAATACGAAATATATTACAATCGCAGAAGCTGTCAAGCAAAAGGATGGTCTAATGGAATTACTTTTTGTTTACGAGATGGTAAGTCCAAAGATTCATCGAAGAACAAGCAAGCACAGAGTGCTCAAATATTTGCTATTCCTCATCGATATGGAATTTCAGTGCCCAACCCTATGCAAACAATTTAGTGCAGTCATTGAAAACATGAAACGTATCCGCCAAGCTGGGACTTTTACCTTAATCCCAATCTTGGCGCTTACGGACGCTTCGAATTTCATGGTTCCGGACACCGAGTACTATACGTATATGGGTTCCTATGAGGACACAACAACCAACCATACATATAAATCATCGAGAGTTATATTTCCCAAACCGACTGCTCGATATTGTATCACAGAACAACAGGTATTCTGGGGACTTTTCACCGTGCGATTTGGACTTCCTAACATCTTATAAACCATTAAACTTTTCTCTTTGCGTAGTTCATAGAAGCATTCGGCAATGTGAAAAATTTCTGTGGGGAACCGTACGAGAACATATTGACTCATAATCCGGGTTATACGCCTGTTTCTATGGCTCAAGGAATCGAACAAAATTTGTACACTTGTGTTTGAAGATTTTGAAAGTCATCTTCAATTACCATTGACGTTTTTTTTTTGTTTTTTTTTTTTTTTCAAATTCCGACTATTTTCTCAAGACGAATCACCATGAATGTACGAGTACATATAAGGAAAAAAATATGAAGTACATTTTGGTATAGATATTTGAATTTTTTCATCCCAATCATCCCCTGAAGCTTATAGGGTTTCCACAAATAAGGATGTAGGTAGTCCATCAAGTATGATGAATCGATCCTGAGTACGAATTTTGGAATTTTCTAATGGAAGGTAAATGGTTCTTATATGGTCTAAAAACCCTCTAGACGAAATTATTAGCCTGTCACCTCTCTCCTCTCCTCTATCAGGACAGAGAGTAAAACATCGATTTCCGCTTGAAATATTCATTTTTCGTAGTTTTCAATCAAAGTTATTCAAACTTGCAGGGATGTTATACACTATTAAGAACTATTTATGGAATTTTTTGAAAAAATTCTCGTAAAATTTTTCAAGGTCAAATTGACATTTCAAGATTTTTAACGGTCATTTTGGTAACCCCTTTCACAGGTGCAATAATGAAAAAAATATAATACCTGGACGTCCATATTTTTTCAGAATTTATTAAAAAATGCAAAAAACAGAAAAAAGTTACAATGACTGAGCTCCCTGGTGATCCAACAACTACAGGTATCAGTTCTTATAAACTGATAAAACATTTTCGAACAATGACGTACGTCTAATAATAGAAATAGGTATTCGTCCGCAAAAATTTGCCAACTCCACATAAACCATTCAGCACACGTCAGTCATCAGAGCACTTCATAGAAGATTCCCAGGCAATTCTCCACGGTTGATTCGATCCAATAAAATGCGTCTCGATTTGGTGTATTTATCTTGCGTCTCGCTAGCCATCGTCAATTTGCGTTTGGTTTACTCGAAGTCAAAACCAGGTCAGTAAATTACAGCTTTTAGGCAATTTTTTTCAGCCTTCCAGCTTACATATTCGCTTTCACTGTTCCAGAGGACAATAAATTGTTCTTGGGTCAGTATGAGATCCCAGTAGATACGCCTGATCCGATCAACATCAATGTTAAAAACGTCCATGAGCGAAAATTTCCTCCACTCAAGTTTGTAGGAATAATAAACAAGATAGCCGTACTAACGAATACAGGAAAATCAGGTCGATTAATAAGTGTTTAATATGCTCAGTCACTTTCTCGTATTTTTGTATGATAAACCTCTCATCCTGTGAGTGATGTATTTCCAGTTATCGCCACACTTCCTCAACCATTCACTTTTGATTCAATCACCGGTGGCGTTTTAGGGGACGATAAATACGTATTTACAAATACCGACTACCGCTGGGCTAACAATTCAAGCGAATCTGCTGGTTATTCGATTGGCGGAGAAGGGTAGGAGGAAGAAATGATAATCACACTATGAAATTGATATGTTGAACTTTTAAATGACACCATCCAACATATTTTTCCAGATTTCCTCTGGATTTGAGGGTGAATTTTAGGAATCATAAATACCTGACGAACGAAATAGCTCGTAAATTCAGAGACTGATTCGCCGTGTTGGTGTATGCTTTGAGGATCGTAAGTCCTGGCCATGCTCACGATACATGCTTTCTAAATTGATGAATCATGCAATAAAGTTACCAATTTGATTCCAGTGTAAACATCCATTCCTACCCTACGTCCCATTCGAAAAATCCGTTCACTTTCTGAAGAATCCTGGAACTTCCATTCCTGTACCTCTTGGCGTACTGATTGTAAGCGCTGGTATTCTTTCTCCTGATAACGTCTACTATGCATATCCAGGATCATACATTGATCCCGAGACAGAAAAGCAGTATTCGTCTGCGACCGTTATTTTCTTCGAACCTACGCCCCCATCGTGCATTACTGCAAAACAAGTACGTCTGAGATTTCGCGATAGTATTTCAATGATTCTTTGCAATGCGTAATTTTTTTTTGCACAGTTCGAGTCATCGTTTGGTTCATTGAAGGCTCCTGATGGGAAAAAACTAGTTCATTCATTACCACAACAATCTGATGAACGACCTGTTATAAAAACTCGTGGTATAATACAGATCTTGACATTTGGAGTATGACTTCCTTCATACCAACCACCCAGAAGTTGAGAATTTTGACAAAATAATTTGCACATTTTAGGTACGACCCGTACGACTCTCCTTCGACGTAAAATAAACAGGCGATATCGTTAAAAACAAGAAGTAGATATAAGTGAGGCGTGTAGATTCAAAAGTCTACCGTACCTACTTATCTACATATTTTTTTAGTGTCGAGAAAAGTGCACGAAACGCCCAATAAAAAAGCAATGAGAGCTTAACACCCACCGAAAGTAGTTTCCATGCGTTTACCAACCTAAAACACTTTGAATAGTATATACAAAAGCTTATCACAACCTTATTTTATTTACCTTCAAAAATAATTAACTCTGTAATGCAGAGAAAAAACACGTAGATCACAGATAATTTTCAAGATTGCATAATCGTGTTTGTTTTTAAGTACATTTTTCGACGTTTGGTTCCACACGATACCGCCAGCCAATGAGCAGTCAAACACATATTTTAAAAGCATGAACAAAAGCGTTAATGACTGAGTTCCTTGGCGATTCAAAAACAGTACCTAGGTACGACACGTACATGCGTTTATCAATAGAGCAAACCCGTCCGAAAAAACTTACCAAGTGCACATCAACTAATTAAGCACGAGTCAGTCATCAAAACACCTCATAGAAGACACGTAGACAATTCTTCGCAGTTGATTCGAGTCCATAAAATGCGTCTCAATTTCGTGTACTTATTTTTCTTTTCACTGGCCACTGTTAATTTGAATTTGATTGACTCGAATTCAAAACCAGGTAAGCAAATTACAATTTTTGAGTCATTTTTTTGGCCATCCAGCTCGAATTTTCGCTTTCACTGTTCTAGAGAAGGAAGAATTGTTCTTGGGTAAGTATAAGATCCCAGAACATACGCCTGATCCGATCAACATCGATATTAAAAACGTTCACGACCGAAAATTTCCTCCGCTCAGAATTGTTGGAATAGTAAACAAGATAACCGTTCTATCGAATACAGGAAAATCAGGTTGAGGAATACACAGCTTATACCTCTATTATATGCTCAGTGACTTCCTCGTATTCTACGACAAACCTCTCATCCTGCGAATTACTTTCAGTTGTCGCCACACTTCCTCAACCATTTACTTTCGATTCAATCACCAGTGGTGCTTTAGGAAACGAACATTACGAATTTATAAACGTCGAATACTACTGGGCTAATAATTCGAATGAATCTGCCGGTTACTCGATTGGTGGAGAAGGGTATGAGGGAAACGTGATCATCACTCCTTGAAATAGATTTGCAGAACCTTTAGATGAAACCGCCTAACATACGTTTCTAGATTTCCTCTGTATTTGAGGGTCAATCACAGGAATAGAAAATACCCGACGAATGAAATAGCTTGTAAATACAGAGATGGATTCGCCATTCTGGTGTATTCCTTGAGGATTGTAAGTCTTGTGTGCAAGTACGTACACGATAAAACGATGTTTTATGAATAATTGATATTTTATGCGATAAAGTTAACGATCTGATTCCAGTGTGATCGCCCATTTCCACCCTACGTCCCATTCGAAATATTCGTTCACCTTTTGAAGAATCCTGGAACTTCCATTACTTTACCCCTCGCCGTACTGGTTGCAAGCGCTGGAATTCTTTTTCCTAATAACGTCTACTATGCCTATCCAGGATCATACATTGATCTCGAAACAGGCAAGCAGTATTCGTCTGCGACCATCATCTTGTTTGAACCTTCGCCCCCATCGTGTATTACTGCAAGCCAAGTACGTCTCAGATATCGCGATAGTATTTAAATAATATTCTCAATATGTAATTTCTTTTGTGCAGTTCGAGTCTTCGTTCGGTTCTTTGAAGGCTTCTGATGGGAAAAAACTGGTTCATTCATTACTACAACAGTCCGACGAAAGGCCTGTGATAAAAACTCGTGGTATATTACAGATTTTGACACCTGGGGTATGAATTTTGAAAAAATAATTTGCACAGGTAGGTGCGACGCGACTCATCTTCACTGTAAAATAAACAGTATCAAAATTGTAACGAAGTGTTCAATTCATTCGAAAAATGATCGATGCAGGAAGCATGCCATTGTTGAATTTCTTTTAAAAAATGGACCACTTATCGTGAGCAGAGACGATATACTCGTAGTCGAAAAACAAACATTTTTTGAATTTTGTACTCGTCGATGTAACATAGCCATTGGCCACCTTCCTATATCTTAATTATCAACAAAAAATGTCGAGCAAACTCTCGTATTGTAAATTGCAGTTCAACACGAGAATATTACTTTTCAAACCCATAAAAATATTTTTTTTCCATCAACGACGTCAATCCTTGACACAAAAAAAAAAACACAAGTGCATTCACGAATCGCTTTCACTGCAAGTTTTCCGATCGAATGAACTAACTGTTTGGAAAAAAATCCACCGCAGATTTTTACAAAACTTCTTCTCAGCCTGGTCACTTCATTTGTAAAAAAATGCGCTTATATTTCGCTTTTCTGGCATGCTTAGTCTTTATCATGGCCCATTTGGGTCCAGTTCACTTAAAATCGAAACCCGACCTTTTCTTGGGTAAATATCCGATCCCTGACTATGTACCTGATCCGATCAACATCGACACTAGACAAGCTCGTAAAGTGGATCTTCCGCCAATAACATTAATTGGAATCGTAAATGAGGTTACAAAAATAGTAAATACGGGGAAATCGGGTGAGTACAAGAATTCTTCGCCAAGTTCTCTAAAAACAGTTCCGAAACGTCGATAAATTTTTCCAGTTATTGCTCTATTTAATGACATCTCACCGGACGGCGTCAAAGGTGGTGTATTGGGGACTGACATGTACGTACACACTGATGGCGAATTTTACTGGACTAAGAATGGAAAAGGAACAGCTATATTTTCAATCGACGAAGAAGGGTAACAGAAAATGATCACTTCATAAGTCACCGAGCTTGAAACAGTTCAAGTTCGGATTTCCAAGTTCGAGGATTCGACTTTTTTCCAGATTCCCTTTGGTTTTTCGGGTCAATTTCATGAATCGAAAATATCTAACGAAAACCGAAGCATTCAAGCACAGAGACGGTTTCGCCGTATTGATGTTTCCAGTGCAAATTGTTAATTTTTAATCATAATTTATGGTTTAATTCGATGATCAATTGCTCACGGGAAGTTTGTTCCAGTGCACCAAGTTCAAGTTCAATTTAAAATTTATTCCGCTGAGCGCAGCGTTAAACCACATAAGGGAGCCTAACTCATCAATACCATCATTCATTGGTAGTATAATTAGTGGCTTCGGGTTTTCTGATTTCATCACTCCGTACTATGCGTATCCAGGATCGTACATCGATCCCACTACAGGCAAGCAATATCCTTCCGCAACAGTTGTTGTGGTTAAACAAGATCCTTCGAAAGCGTGTATAAGTCCTCTGCAGGTGAATTGAATTTCACTTTTAAAATTCATTTCCATCTCATAGTACATATTAATAACATATCATATAATTTTTAATTAGTTCAAATTGTCATTTGGGTTACTGAGAAGTTCGTCAGGCGGGCAATTGAGTCATTCGGTATCGCAATATCCTGTCAATCGAACAATTGTACAATCAGCAGGCGTGAGGCTCATTTTGGTACCATGACCTTGGAATTTTTACCGACTAATTAAGTCGTTGCAAATAAAATGAAGAATTAAATTGTACGGGAATTGTCGATTAAAATTTTCGAATTAATGTGAACTGACGTCAATAGTCCAATCGATACTGATGATGAAACTGGAAATTTTAATGAATTCTTGAAAGAGCTATGCAAGTACGGAATGTACATTGTACAGTTTGCTTAAACCCAATAAACAAATTAACCTTTGACAACACCTTGAAATACATGCAACAATTTATCACAAACTTCCTACAATACCTTCAACTACATGCAAATACATATTTATCACAAGTTCATTTTATTCACCTTCAGATAACTGATACCTAATACAAAAGAAAAACAAGTAGATTACTGACCATTTTCATGGTAACACACGTAATTATAATCATGTTGGTTTGCAAGCGCATTTTTCAACGTTTGGTTCGACACGATACCTCCAGCCAATCAGCAATCGAGCACTTATCTTAAAAGCACGAACAAAAGTAAATAACCGAGCTCCCCCGGTGATCCGAAAACAATTCGAGGTACGACCGACGTAGGTATGCATCCAACAATAGGAGAATCCGTCCTCAAAAACTTATCAACTTCACATAAACTAATAATCATACCACCAGTCAGACATTAAATTTTCATAGGAGATTCCTAGGCAATTATCCACAACTCATTCGAGCCAATAAAATGCGTTTCGATATCGTGAATTTTGTTTGCTTTTCACTCGCCATCATCAACTTGCATTTGGTTTACTCGAAGTCAAAACCAGGTGAGTAAATTACAATTTTTAGGTACCTAATTTTTTTAGCCTTCCAAATTACCTCTTTGTTTTCACTGTTCTAGAGGATGACGAATTGTTTTTGGGTAAGTATAAAATCCCAGAAAATACGCCTGATCCGATCAACATCGACATTAAAAACGTTCACGAGCGAACATTTCCTCCACTCAGAATTGTAGAAATAGTAAACAAGATTAGCGTACTATCGAATACAGGAAAATCAGGTTGATGAAGAAGTATTTATGCTCAGTCACTTTTTCCTATTCCTTGATAAATCTCTTATCTTGTGGATCATTTCCAGTTGTCGCCACACTTCCTCAACCATTCACTTTGGATTCAATCACCGGCGGTGTTTTAGGACACGATAAATACGTATTTATAAACGTCGACTACTGCTGGGCTAATAATTGGAATGAATCTGCTGGGTATTCGATTGAAGGAGAAGGGTATGTGGAAAAAGTGATCATCACTCGGCAAATTTGATTTGCATAAGACACCATCTAACATATTTTTCCAGATTTCCTGTGTATTTGAGGGTAAATTTTAGAAATTTAAAATACCCGACGAATGAAATAGCTGGTAAATACAGAGACGGATTCACCGTGCTGGTGTATGTTTTGAGGATCGTAAGTGTTGTGCATGTAGATACCTACTTTTATAAAATGATATTTTACAAACTCATAAATCATGCGATAAAGTTAACATTCCGATTCCAGTGTAAACGTCCATTCCTACCCTTCGTCCCATTCGAAATATTCGTTCACCTTCTGAAGAATCCCGGGACTTCCATACCTTTACCTATCGCAGTACTGATTATAGGCGCTGGTATTGTTTATCCTGATAACGTCTACTATGCCTATCCAGGGTCATATATTGATCTCGAAACAGGCAAGCAGTATTCTTCTGCGACCGTCATATTCTTCGAACCTACCCTCCCATCGTGTATTACTACAAGACAAGTACAAATACATCTGAGATTTCGCGAAGGCATTCAAATAAGCAATTTTTTTAATGCCTAATTTCTTTTGCGCAGTTCGAGTCTTCATTCGGTTCTTTGAAGGCTTCTGATGGTACAAAACTGGTTCATTCATTACCACAACAGTCTAACGATCGGCCTGTGATAAAAACTCGAGGTGTAACACAGATCAAGACATTAGGAGTATAAATTCCTCCATGCGCATGCCAACCATCCAGAAGTTGAGAATTTTTAAAAAATAATTTGCAAACGCACCATTCACCTCGGATTCAAAATAAACACCTGCACGATTGTAACAAAGTGTTCGATTGGTTAAAAAAAAATAAAATTTATGGGAAAAGAAAAGCGATAACGTTTAGTAAAAAAAGTGTTCACTGACGTGACGATATGGCACGACCAATTTCCTACGTCTTGACCCATCAAAAATGTCAACTAATATATCGCATCATAAATTAAGATTCTAGCTTGAATATCGCTTTTTAAACCGATAAAAGTATTTACTATGGATGACGTTGAATTTGACAAACAAAACTAGCCAAAAGGTTTTTCATTTGGATGTCATCATTTCTTGATGTTTTGGAGCTTGAAATACGTCTAAAAATGGCAAAAAAAATTTTTGAAATGGTTTTTGAAATATTTAAAAAAATTGATTATACAAAAATTACCCTAAATGAAGCCTTAAGCGGGGGTGGGGGGAGGTGCATGATTTTTATTTTTTGGTTTTATGTGGTGTGGGGGTGAC